>PVIU01021593.1:0-31239 GCA_004026605.1 Ondatra zibethicus
TATCCCAATTATTCTTAGATTTGGTCTTTTCATGGTGTCCCATATTTCCTGGATGTTTTGTGTTGCGAATTTGTTGGTTTTGTTGTTTTCTTCTATCACTGAGTTTATTTTCTCTATCGTGTCTTCTGCATCTGAGATTCTTTCTTCTATCTCTTGTATTCTGTTAGTTATACTTGTCTGTGTGGTTCCCGTTCGTGTACCCAGATTTTCCATTTCCTGCCATCTCTCGGTTTGTGTTTTCTTCATTGCCTCCATTTCAGTTTTCAAGTTTTGAACTGTTTCAGTTACCTGTTTGATTGCTTTTTCTTGGTTTTCTAGGTTATCTTTGAGGAATTTATTCATTTCTTCTAACTTTTTGTTAGTTTTCTCATCCCTTTCGATAAAGGAGTTTTTCACCTCTTCTTTAAAGGACTCTATAATTTTCATAAAGCTACGTTTAAAGTCAATTTCTTCTATTTCATCTGGGATAGGTTGCTCAGGCTTTCCTGTTCCATAATCGGTGGATTCTGGTGTTATCATGTTGCTTTTCAGGTTGTTGGACGAATTCTTTGATTGGCACCTGCCCATCTCTTCTGAGAGTTGCCCGCTCTGCAGCATTCAGCTCCGCTTGGCTCCCGAGGTCTGGATGAATCTGCGGAAGCTGGTTGTGCTCCTTTCTCGCCCAGGGGTTCCCAGTCCCAAAGGCGGGCTTACTGACATATGTGTGCTCTGCTCTGCTCGGCTCCGTGGGATCGAGAAAGTTTTCTTTTATGATTTTGTTGAATATATTTTCTGTGCCTTTGAGCTGGAGTTCTCCTCCCTCTTCTACCCCTATTATTCTTATGTTTGGTCTTTTCATAGTGTCCTAGATATCCTTTATGTTTTGTATTAAGAATTTGTTGGATTCAATGTTTTCTTTGACCAATGAGTCTATTTCCTCTATACTATCTTCAGTTCTTGAGATTCTTTCTTCTCTCTCTTATATTCTATTGGTTATACTTTTCTCTGTAGTTCCTATTTGTTTATCCAGATTTTCCATAACCAGGATTCCCTCAGTTTGTGTTTTCTTTATTATGTCTTTGTCAGTCTTCAAGTTTTGCACTGTTTCACTCACCTGTTTGTGTTTTCTTGGGTTTCTTTGAGAGATTTATTAATTTCTTCCAGTGTTTTATTTGTCTGTCTTCTCCATTTCTTTAATGGAGTTTTTTATTTCCTCTTTAAAGGTCTCCATCATTTTCATAAAGTTACATTTAAAGTCATTTTCTTCTACTTCTTAGTTAGAATGATTAAATCTTTCTGTTGTGTGACTGCTGGGTTCAGGTGTTACCATGTTGCTTTTAGGTTGTTGGAGGAATTCTTGCATTGGTGCCTACCTATCTCTTCCTTCAAAGGAGGCCAGCAGTGTCTTTGTGTCTTTGTCTAACCCTTGCAGTGTCTATCTGAGTGTTTGGAATGTTTCTTGGTCTGCTTTGTACTGCCAATGCCTGTCTCAGAAAACCTCTAAGGTCTCTATATACCTGCTTTCTTGGTCTTCTCCTGTTTTGCTCTCTTGGTGCTCTCTCTTAATCCCCACAGTGCTGTAGCAAGCTCCTGATCCTCTCAGTATTATAAAAAGCTCACAGCTATCAGGAGGGGTGTGCCTAGTTGTTTCTGGGGTCCAATGGATGGGTTTGAGTTTTGGGGTAGCCGCATAGATTCACTGCAATATTAGCCACTTATGCCCTCAGCCATCCTTCTTTCCTTCTGGACCTATGTATTCAACCCATCTCATGCTTTGTTTTACTTGAGATAGGGTTCCAGTTCTTAGAATTTGACCAATTACTTCCTCTTCGGCCAATTCAGATGCCAAACTTCTGGAGTAGTAATAATCACATCTGTACATGTGTTTAATAATCCTTCAATTACAATGTTATTTGAATACTCAGCTTTGCTCTTTGATCATTTAAAGCAGTCTGTCAAAATATGCATTTCCCATTTTCTACTGGAATTTTTGGTTAATCCTCTATGTTTATTCCATCATGCCAAGCATTATGATTTTTACAACAGGCACAGGAACTTCTAGTTTTCATAAAGAGTTGTATCCTCCACTGTGACTGGGAATGACTGAACCTTGTTTGAACTGGGGGCCTGTAAGAGACCCTGCCAAGGAGTTTCTCAATAGTAATAGGTTGCTTTGCTTGTCTCTTGTTGATCCATTCATTGGTCCAATGTTAGCCTTTACACATCTTCTACATAATGAAGATTTAGACCTTCTAATTTTGTCTTTGTAAAAAGTCACTAAAGTGTTCTCTTGGCCATTCTATGACCTTAGTATACGATTCAATTATTCTTTTTGGTTTTTGAATCCTGTCCTAAGTATTCAAGGCTGCTGTATAGCATAGGGAGAGGATGTGTTCATTCTAAATAGCTTGACTTTGTGGATCAGCATAATGGCCCTCACCAAGAATTTGTTCTGGTGAGGCCTCAGATTCTTTGACTCTACCTTGATGTTCCAGGGCTTTAGCCTCCTATCTCCAATGACACTTCCACTGTAACTGTGGACAATATTCTAGCACCACTGAGACAAATTGAAGCTAATCGTGTGGAGTAACCCTATTGTTTTAACCCCATGTCTTTACCATCTCCCTAACAAATGGTGAATGCATGCAATAAGATACTACTGCTTGCTTAATATCTTTTAGATCTTTTATACCTATAGGTTTCCATTTACGTTTTGTATAACTGCTTGTGTATTGATTATTTGCTGACTTTTCAGAGGTACTAACAGAATAAGTAGCTAAAACTCTTGGCAAGTTATCTTTAAATCTGAGAGTACCACTGATGTTACAGTGTTACATCCTTTGCCTGTATCTCCTCTCATTGCTTATCAATTTTGGCAAGTTGCCCAATGTTTTTATGACTGCCTTTTGTAAATCCTGAGACTCTTGATCTGTGAATATTTCAAATGATTTCATCAAATCAATTAGTTTCTGGTTATTTTTTTCTGCACAGTGGTTTCAAAGATTTAAATTTTTCCATTAATGTTATCTTCTTATCTTTAGAAATTATTTGTATGGTGTGTTGATTGTCTTCCTAGAGGGATGTTCTATCTGTTAGCTTATCATAACTCTTTAATAACTTTTGATTGTCAGATTCAACAGTATGAATTCTTTCAGATAATCTCTCAGTACCATTTTGTAAAGTTTCATAACCATTGACATGGATTGAATTTTGCCTATCAAATCAAGGTTATCTTTTACAATAATATGGATCCTTTCAGCTAACTTCTCATTGCCAGCCTGTAAAGACTGTATCATTTCTAAAAGTTTCTCATTCTTGACTCTGCTATCAAACCATTTCTTTAAAGATGTAATATGAAGAACAAAACAGTCACCATGGACACAAAAATAAATTACCAGGTAGGTCATATAGTTCTTGCAGAATTCCATCCATAGTAGAAACCAAAATGTTGTTAAACTCCAGGATGGTGATACTCTTTGTCATTATCTTTGGACTGGTTTACAATTTCCAATTTATTTATTTATTAATCAAATTAACTTACCTCTGTTATAATTTTTAGAAATCTGTTGTAGGTGTAAGAATCTTGATTGGTCAGCAGGTGTTGCAGTTACAGCAATAATGTTGATCCTAGATCAGTTCCTGAATTACCTGAGATTTATAATTCCTAACAATTTTTTTAAATACTTAAAAGCAGCCCACTTGCATACGGTAAAGTTTTGAGTTGGCCAGAAGTTCAATGAACACCGAGCTTGTAGGTAGTCTCAAGCTGTGAGGTTGCTGGCTGTAGATGGGGCCTGGCCGTCGTGGATCTAAACTGGAAACACAAGCCTGTGTTCCAGGTACAGGGTTAGAGCTCCTGGAGTCAGAGTTTGCCCTGATCAGAGCAGGCCAGGCAGCAGCTGAACATTAGAAGCAGATCCTAGCTTAGGTAGTAGCAGTGAGACTCACAGGCCAGAGAAGCAGAGGAAAAGTTCTAGTAGGAAACCACAGGCAGCAGTAACTCAGCCCCTTCATAGAAGGGACCAAGACATGAGGGCACTGGTGGGAAATTGTCAAGTTGCTAAGGCCGGGGTTGGGGCAGGTCCCTGCAATGGCATGGACACAGGCTACATGGCTGCCAATTTGTTATTGTACCAAAGAGTTCCACAATAGCCTTGAATGGAGTGTAACAAAGATTTCTTATTTGGGGATGAATCCAGAGTAAGGGTAGCAATCTACTGACCTCCACAGTACTGGGAACTGGAACAGAATCCCACATCAAAGAGGGCTGTGCAGGCTTTTTGTCTGTCTTTATAGTACATGAGCCCACACCCAAAGTGGGCCAGTATCCTAAAGGCTATTGGTTGAAGAAGTTCCCACAACATTTCTGCTTCAGTGACAGACCCTATCCTAAAGAGCAAGTAGGAATCTGATAGAAGACAACTGAGGTCCTCTTCTGGCCTGCACATATACAGGTTCACACAATCGTGCAATCACAACCCTATCCCACTGTTATATTGTCAAGTTCCACAGATTAACTGATCATCCTGTATCAAGTAGGTATTTAAAGGTATATGCTTAATCCTTGCACACATGTTTAAATAAACATTTATACATGAATTTGAGCATATTATTTTGGATCATTTAGCATAAAATATCTCCCCAAAATTAAAAATATATATTTACTTATGTTTAGGGATGTAACATAGATGTATTACTCTCATACCTTTGTTTAAGTACAAAAAGTGATTTAAAAAGATTATATATGCATAAAATAAAATTTAAAATGGGAAAATGCCATAATAGATGCATGGAAGTTCCTTGCCTTCCTCCTTTGGAGGCTTGTATGCTGTCTCCTGGTATCATGAAAACTAGTTCTCAGGAAGGAGGCCCCTCAGGCCAGTTCCAGTTCAGGGGTCATTTGCCCTGTGTCTAATGTTCCATGCTGTCTTCCAAATAGTGACTCACCTTTCACCTCTGAGGATGTAAACAAGTACAACAGTCTTAGACTGTCCATTTTGTGAGTTTCATGGACAGCCCTTGCCAACCACTCAAAAGAGCATTTCTCATGTCTGATATTGGGATTTTTCTTTAGGTAGTATTTGGAGTATCATTAGCCTAGATGAGGAAAGTACATTGTAACTGTGTATGTATATTTATACAGAGAATTATGTGTACTGTAGGCTTGTTTTTGAACTGGTTAATAGTGTTGTTCCTTTTGGCTTTTTAAAAGATATCCTTACTGTTATTACATTCATCTTCCTTCTTCTATATTTATCACTTTCTCCCTAAAGAGCCCCTATTTCCATTTTTTTCTATTAAATTGGATGTAACTTGCTGTTCCTTTTATCATCTTCTGTTATTCTTCTATACTTACCTTCTTTGTACTACCTCTCTTTAAAGAGTCAAAACATTCACAGTTCTATGCTGCTATGACAGGTATGACCCAGTGAAAAACCAGCTTGGCAAGATAACCCTACAGGTGCAGTAATGGTATATAACTTAGTGTTAACCAACAGCTCCTTAATTGTTCATTAGACCCACTCAACAAGAGGGAAACCATGACTGGTACTGGAAACCTTAAATAGATTCTCAGTGCTAGTGAAGTGATGGCTATTAGAGGATAATCTACAACCACTAATTTACTAAACAAGCATAATCCCTAACAGAAATCTATACATTTTTATTACATCTATGGGTGAGTATAGTTTTCAACCCTCATCAAGTAAAATTCTATTTAGAGACCATAAATTCAGTGTGCTATCAATTCAGTGGTTTCAATATTCAAAACAACTTTTTATGCATATTGAGATCAGTAATTATTTTGAGAGATTTTTAAAAAATACCTTAGTATCATATGAATAACCTATAATTCTGCCTTTTGGACAGAATTATAAGGACTTTGCTGCACCTTTATTAAATTTTCTGATTTTTAATCTGCCTTTCCTGATTTATTGTATCAGTATAGAATGTATGAACTTCAGTTATTGATGTGTCATGAACAATGCTGGGAATATTTCAAGTAGTTCTTTTCATAAGGTTAATTCTATCACTTTTGGGATGATATCTTTTAATCTCCCTTAAGAAATTAGCACATGTTCTTTGACAGAGTTCAATGTTTTCCCATATTTTTTTTAGTTCATCACTAATAAAAAGCACTATAATCTCTGCTGGGTCTATTTCTGCTAGTTGACAAAGTCTCTATTTTATTTTTGTCATGAGTTTAGAGACCTTTTCTACATAAGATTTTAGTTTTTACTATGTTTATGTGGTAAAAAGATCAATTCTAAGATATTATCTTCCCTCTACATTTAAATTCATGCCAGGAAAATTCTGGAAAGCAATATGACTAGAATACAATGAACATTTGGATCTAACGAAACCATATGTGTAATTTCTCTTCAGCCAAAGTTAGCTCTATCTCAAGTTCAACAGTTAATTCCCTGGGACTATTTAAGTCTTTGTCATCTTCTAAGGTTTTGCTTAAGAGAATTATTAGATCAGGTGTTATACCAAACAGTGGGTTGTAGATTTTAAATGTCTCCTAGCAATCTTTGGAAGTCATGAAGAGTCCACAATCAGTCTCTCCTAATTTGAGCTTTTGTGTTCTAATTTTCTATAAACTTACTTTATAACCTAGGTAATTGATAGAATCTCCTGTTTATATTTTTTTAGAAACAGTTTGTAATCCCCACTTAGGCAAAATTTTCTTTATTTCTTAAAACATTCTTTCTAAAATATCTACATTTGAATCAGATAGCAAAATGTCATCATTGTAATGGTAAATTATAGATTTAGAAATTGTTTATGTATTACTTTCAATAGCTGACTTACAAAGTATTGGCACAGGGTGGACTATATATAATTCCCTATGGGAGGACAGTCAATTGATATCACCTAAGTAGCCTGAAAATTATTATAAGTAGGCACTGTAAAGGCAAATTTTTTCTCTGTCTTTTACTTGTAAGGGTATAGTGGAGAGAAATTCCTTTAAATCAATAAGAATAATCGGCCATATTTTTAGACAATAGATAAGGCAAAGGGATTGCAGATTGTAAAGGGCCCATAAGTTGAATTACCAGGTTGACAGCTTTTAGATCTGTCACCATTCTACATTTTCCAGATTTCTTTTTAACAACAAATATAGGAAATTTTCAAGGGCTGGTTTATTTATCAATAGGGTCAGCATCTAGTTCCTCCAGTACCAGCTGTTCTAAAGCCTACAGTTTCTCTTCTATTAAAGGCCATTTCTTAACCCATATTGGTTTCTCAGTTAACCATTTTAAAGGTAGAGCCATTGGTACCATGGTAGCTCTGAAGGTTTGCTAGTTGTTTTGTGTTCTTGTACAGCCTGAAAGCCTGGTGATTTTTTATAGTGCCTTATAATATCCAGCAACTTATGTTTCTAGGACTTCAGAAATATTAATCTGGGTATTCCATTGCTGCAGCAGGTCACGCCTGCATAAATTCAGTCTGATATTAGCCACCTAGGACCCAAGCTTTCCTTTCTGTCATTCTGGCCCTATGAATTTAACCCATCACATGCTTTGTTTTACTTGAGATAGGGTTCCATTTCCTAGGAAATGAGCATCTGTCTCATGAAGAGGTCAATTTGGATGCCAAGATTCTGGAGTTATGAAAGTCACAACTGCACCTGTGTCCAGTAATTCCTCAATTACAATGTTATTAATATGCATATTTATATGCAAAAGTTTGGTCTTTGATCATTTATAGAAGTCTGCCATAATATATATTTCCTATTTTTTATTGTATTTTTTTATTCATCCATCATGTTTAATCCATCATCCAGAATATTATTTTCTTTTATCAGGCACTGGATGTTTAATTTTCCTGGTGAGACATATTCTCCACAGTGACTGGGAATGACTAGACCACATTTGACTTTGGGGCCTGTTAGAGGCCCCCCCAAGGAGTTTCCCAATGATATTAGGTTTCCTTATCTGTCTTTTGTTGACCTACATTCATTGGTTCAATTTGAGCTTTTGCCACATCTACATAATCCAGAAGGTATTTTTGTATTTTTGCCATTCTCAGAAGAGACATTATTTCTAGGAATTTCTTGTCTACAATCCTTTCTCAAATGTCATATTCTACCATAATTAAAATATTTGGCATTTTGATGTCTCTTCATACTTTTGGAAATTGCTTCTTATACCCAAGTCTCAGTATTATAGCCAAATGTTTCAATGTTCATTGTATGTAGGATGCATTAATTCATTGGTGCTGATTGAAACTTTAAAGACTCAAATATTTTTTTTTTCATTTTAAGTTGACTATTTCATACACCAGGATTCACTAAATACTCATCTAGTTTCTGGTTTTATTACTCCTATTTGTATAGCCTTAGTTAATCTTTGTAAAAAAAAATCACTAAAGGGTTCTATTTGGCCTTGTTTAATCCTAGTGTATGATTCAATTATTTTTTTATTTTTGAATCTTGTCTCAAACATTTAAAGTTGCTGCATAGCAAAGGGACAAGATGTGTTCATGATCAAGCGTGATCCTCTGGTTCAGCATAACTGTCTTCAGCAAAAATTTGATGTTGGGAAGCCTAAAAGCCTTTTGTTCTTCCCTGTAGTTCTAAAGATTTTGCCTCTTCTCACTAGAGGCATTTCCACAGTTGTTGTGGCACGTCTTCCAGAACCACTGAAACCAACTGAAGTTGAATGTGTAGGCCTTATTGCTGGAAATCCATGTCTTTACTATCTTACTAACAAATAGTGAATGTAAGCCAGAAGATACTACTTCTTGCTTAATTTCTTTTAGATCATTCATACCTATAGGTTTCCATCTACATTCTTTGGATCCTTTGGGTATTTAGTATTTGATGGTTTGTCAGAGGTGAGGTAAGTATTTAAAACCCATGGTAAGTCATCTCTGACTCTGACAAGTACTGGTGATGCTACATCCTGGCATTGTATCTTCTCTCCCTGCTTATGAATTCTGATAATTTCCTCAATCGTTTCAGATATTTTTACCACTGTCTTTGTAAAACATGAATCTCTTGGCCTGTGAATATTTCTAATGATTTCATTGACACACATACCCTCTGGTCCTTGTTCTGTACATATGATTCCAAAGTATGAAATTTTTCCATTAAAGATAATTTCTCCTCTTTGGATATTATTTGACTGGTATGCAGATTGCCTTTCTGGAAAGATGCTTTATCTGCTAACTTATCATAGCATTTTAACAGATTTTAATTGTCAAATTCAAGAATAAAAATTATTTCAGATAATTTCTCAGTACCCTTTGACCAGCATTAAATTTTGACTGTCAAATTAATGTTATCCTTTTCAATGGTATTAATTTTTTCATCTAACTTTTAATTTTTAATGTTACTAATCCTGTCAGCTAGCTGTTCATTATTAGTCTGCAAAGACTATACCATTTCTAAAGTGTCTCATTCTTGGCTCTGTTATCAAATCTTTTACTTAAGGATATAATATGAAAAACAAAGCAAAGTCCTAATTTCAAATATTTGGATTTATCAGAACAACCCCATAAACTTTGCAAAATGCCATCCAAAGTATATGCAAAATGTTTATTAAATTCCTGGATGGTGATATTGTCTACCATTATATAACTTTCAAATTTATTGTAATCAAATAAACTTACCTTCATTATGAGTCTTCAATAAATTGTTGTAGTTGTATAAATCTTTATTACTTAGCAAGTTTTGGAGTTGCACCCACATGGCAGAGAGCTGTAACTGGCGTCAGCGTGAACAGTCCTGCTTGGTTCCGCATTGGTGACTGCTTAAATACTGACAAGCACATTTTCTTGACAAATTAAGAGCAATTAAATAAATTCTGTTCATGGGGAGAACTTTTTGGTGACCAAAGTATGAAGAAACACAGAACCCACAAGACGGAAACACAAACCAGAAACTGCACAAGTTGCTGTATGACAGGAAAAGCATGGCAAAGGGGTGGGAGAGGGAGCCTGCACAAGTCTGGAAAATTGCCAAGTCACCATGCACTAGGCCCACCAAAGGAGTAGCTTCTCTGCAGTTTTATTTTGGCCAAAACAAAACAAAACAAAATGCTTAGTATGTGAAATTAAAACAGGTGGGTAAAGGTGGGAGACCTTTTGGGCCATAGAACTTTGGGCTCTGGAACTATTGCTCTGGTCCCATCAGGCATGGAGTTGGAATTCACACGTGATTCCAGATATAGATGTATTCTATATAGTACTCCCACACTAGCTCAGAACTGAGTATAATAAAGGGTTCTTTATTTAGGGGTAGACTCACCAGTCATAGTCCTCTCCATGAGTGGGGAACAGGAACTGAATCAGGCAGCCAAAAGAGAAACAATGCAAGCTTTACATCTACATTTAGAGTACAAGAGACCATGCCCAAGTGAACTGGTATCTTAAAGGTTATTGGCTTAAGGGTTTCCCACAGTAGGCAGTGTTGCCACTGTGGAAGAAGTTCTTCATTAGGGAAATATTCTTGGGGTTATGTCCCACTCTCGACTCTTCTTGAATGGGACTTCTCTCTCATTTCTAAGGATGATACCAAATGACTGTCTCTCCTTGCTCACATGCTTTTGCCACCATGGTGTTCTACATAGGAATATCTTGAGCCAAAATAAAGTCTTCATTCTTTTAGTCATTTTTTATACATTGAAAATACAACTAACACATTATATATAATATAGAATTATTAAAAAATCTCTGGGAGTATATAAAGAGAAATACATGAGTGATTCTAAAAAGAAACATTCCAAATTTAAAGATTTTAAGACCTAAAGAACTGAGAGCTATTATTATTTTTACAGTACATGGATAACCTTACTAATATGTATACAGTTCAACAAGAATGGAGGACATTTCAGTATGGAAATAGTAATGAATAAAAAATCATGGAACAGAGTGAAAGTAATTAAAATGGCTGAAGATTGAATAATTCTACCTATATAAATAGCCAAGATTGAGCTTAAAGGACAAAGCTTAGGGCCGTGGTTACCTGAAGCCACCATACAAATGACAGTAAGGAAATAAAGAAAAATTTCTGAGGTGGTAAAATATTCTGTTTTTTGATTGTTATAATTTCATAGGCACACACACACACACACACACATACACACACAAACTCTAAAAATTCTTTTTTGTTAAAGAGAAACAATTAATGCCTTTGGAATCATAGCCTCCACCTACTGAAAGCATGTATCTCTGGGTGTCCTTTAATCTAAATCTCCACACTAAAATGCATTAAACTAGATTTTGGTGGTCTACAGAAAATTAATATAGAGACTTAAAAAGACATACTTACATATTTTATACTGGATAAGGATACACAATCAATTTTACTGCTCATTAATGATACATTGAAGTCTAAATAAAGGTTATTCTTGAGATAGTTCTAAAAGATATTAACATACCTTAAAATAAGTCACAGATGCATTACCGATACACATTAAAAACAATAAATATAACTAAAACAGATACTTAAAACAAATTAAAGCATTTTAATAAAAATTAAAATATTTAGGTTCAAGTGTTGGGCTAGAGGAGAATTAGCTGGCTTTTCTGTTTTCTGGAAATGATGAAATAGTTGGTGAAGTAACCAAATTGTTCTTTTATAGAGTAGAACTTTGGTAAGTAAAACTGAATTGAAATATGCGTTTAGAAGGCTAGAAAAGGAAAGAGAATGAGAGGTAGAGGCTCACAGGCTTATTGTCTGAGCATTTGGGAAAGGTTTTTATTCCATAATGCTTAGAAACCCTTCAGTGTTGAGACATAAAGCTATACTATTTGGGAGACGTTTGAAAGTCAGTTCATTTGAAGGAATAGAAGGCAACACTGACTTTGAGAGGAGAATGAACACTGTTGATATCAGTATCTACATCAGATATCAGATAATCCCTGGGAAAATAGATTTGATAAACTGGAAAAGGGAGATAATAGCAGTTCAGGACACAGGGATCAAAGAAGGCAAAGAACTGTGTCAAAGAATTCTGAAGCAGGCTAGTAATAGCACATAGGATATGTAACATCTGAAAAAGAGAGATGTACTGAGATATCTAGGCTTTCTATCATATGAAGCTAAACCTCAAACTCTGTATTCTTAATTTGATTACAGTGAGCAGAAGTGATTTACTTACATACACGAAAAAAAACAGATAAAAAACAATGCTAAGAAAGAATAGCACTTGACTATCTTAAATGTGGTGCCTTAAGGAAATGTACAAAGAGTACAAAGTGCATCCTCATATTAAAAAAAATTAATAAATAGGTGCAACTCTAAAAGAACTGGACTTATGAAGTGATCTGGTTAATCTGCACTGTAATGATTTCAAAGGCTCCTTGAAAAAATGTGATCCTAAGAAAAAAGAGTAATGAAGACAGGGCAGTTTTGTTTCTGAATGTGATTCATCAAGGCTATTTTTTTGAAAGGTAGAAAAAATTTCAAAACAGGGTAACAGAAAATTGAGAAGAATACTGAGGCAAGGAACTAGCCCTCTGTGATCAGTCTATGATGGTGAACCCAAACATAAAAGTCCTCATATTTCAAGAAGAATCAAGCTGTTTGTGGCACATTGCAAAGTACGAAGACAACCTGGTTAAACAATTGCTACTTTGCTTAGTTCCTGATATATGAAGGAGTAAGTAGTCTCATATAATTTCATTATTTAAGAGAGACTGAAAACAATATACCAGGATGGAAGTTCTATATATAATTTAGCTATTTAATATTATTTAAAATTTTGATAACAAACATGTTTCAATATATATACTTGTTTGTTATCAAAATTTTAAATAATATTAAATGAACAAAAAATGCCTACAGTAGCTAGCAATAGATCCACGTCAAGTTTCAGTTATATCATTTTGGGGTATATTCCCAAATAACTTTATATTCTGTTACAGTGATATTTGCTGCTCTATTCAAAATAGTGAGAACTTGGACACAGAATTGAAGTCATTCAAACTTGAGGTTGCTGTGAAATGGCAGTACTTGACCAGGGCATCAGAAAGATAATGCCTTTCCTTTCTTAGGACCACAGAGTGCAGAACAAGAACTCTAACTCCTTACGTATCTGGCTGGCAGGCATTTTTCTTTCCTTTCACAAATTAACCAACTCTTTTATCTATCTATCTATCTATCTATCTATCTATCTATCTATCTATCTATCTATCTATCTATCTATCTATCTTGGTTTTTGGTTTCCTCTAGCCCCCATGGTCTATGCAGTCTTGGATTCTTGGTAACTCAAGCAGTGTCAGGCATTGATTCCATCTGATAGTAAAGGTCTTAAATATATTCAAAGTGGTTTATTATCCCCACAATGTTTGTGCCATTATTGCATTAGCATATTACACAGGCAGGTCACTCTTGTAGATTGCGGGTTCTGTAGCTGGGTTGGTGGTTACATTTGTCCTCTGGTACCAAGAAGATTAACTTGAACACTAGCAAATACAAGTGAAGACTTTATTTAGCACAGCTCAATTTCTCTGTGTTCAATGAAATAATAAAATTGTGCTCTTCAATAATTGGGCTTTATAAGGTTTTGGAGAACAACCAATAGACTCAGCATCAGTTGGTGATGTTAGGATATTTCCATGGGACAACATAGGCCTAAAGAAAGGATATCCAAGTTTACTTCTATATAAAGTGAACATGTATACAAGCACACACACATGCATATTCATATGTGCATGTGCACACACCTACACACACATGTAAACTTTTCTTGGCTTTTTATATCTTACTAAGAATTTTACCAGTTGACTTTTTTTTTTCTCTTGTGAAACAAAGTGAATTTGAATCCAGTTTTAAAATCCTATGTAAATTGGACTGTAGAGGTGATTCAGAAGTTAAGAATACTTGCTGCTCTTGTGGTACCTAATCAGGTAGCTTACAACCACCTATAACTCTGACTCCAGGAGATCCAATGCCCTCTTATTGTCCCCAGAGACAGCAGACACTCACATGGTACACATAACATACCTGACCACCTTTGCACATACACAGAGAGTAAAAGTAAATAGATCTTTAAGACTCCTTTAAAAATTGTGATGAATATTATATATACTTTAGAGTTTACAATTATTTTTTCTTAAATTTTAAATTGTATTTCTTTTGTCTAGATTTGTCAAAAAATCATAAATTTTTCATAACTTCTCTTTCAAGATATACTATTTACACATCTTCTACAATATAATATTTCTTCACAAACTATATTTTTTCCTTTTCCTGTAAGAACTCAAATTTCATAAGTATGTTCTTTAGGAATAGTTATAGAAACATTGCCCATAATATAATATATAAACCCAGAAGCTAAATTATGATTAATCAACTAGGGAAATTCTTTATCTCTATACAAGTCGATCACAGTATATGACCCTGGTGGGATCCATTGGACAAGAAGACCAAGTGTGCTTTTATTCCCTATAGTAAAAAGAATTGGCAAAAGACATAGTTCTTTGCATCTGTCATACTTTTTCTTATGTGAGAAAGTGTTCTATCAGCAGGTGGTAATTCACACTGCAGGTATAGCTAGTAGATTATAATTATGAAAACACGCAAGAAACAAGAAAGGCTACTTAAGACAAAATAAAACCACAATTCAATGATATGTTTCAAATTTTAAGGATTTACTATGATTTAAGGGATGCTATATTCTTATAAAGATACATTACTTATGAATGCTTACTGAGAAAATGTCTCTTTTTTGTAAAGTTTTAAAAATCAAAAATAGATTCTTCTTTCATACAAAACAGTTCAACCATAGTTTTCCCTCCCTCCAGTTCTCTCGGCTTTCTCCCTTCTCTCCGCTTTCCCAGATCTGCTCTCACTCTGCTCTGCAGAAAATTTCAGGTTTCCAAGAGAAGACAGCTAGACAGTGCAAAACAAGATACAATAAAAAAGCAGCCTCCTATTGAGGCTGGACAAAACAACCTGGTAGGAGGCAAAGAATCTCAAGAACAGGCAAAAGAATCAGAGAAATACCTGATTTCTTGAGAAAAGTAGAAGCAAGAAAACTCTTAGTTACTGTATAAAAATACTACTGTGTTACAGAGATGGCTCAATTGGTAAGAACACTTCCACCTCTTAAAGAGGACTAGATCTCAGTTCCCAACACTGATATCATATGATTCACAACTACTTGTACCTTCAGTTCTAGAGAATCTGATGACCTCTTTTGGTTTTCCTGGGTACCTGAATTCATATGCAAATATCTGTTAAAAATGTATAAGTAAATATAAAATAAATCTTAAACCAATTAATAGAAAAATACCAATAATCAGTGATATGAATGCATGGTTTTCTATTTCCATTTCCTTGATGATATGAGAATAATTACTCATACCAGTAATTTAAAGAATAGTCAGGTTTGGGATTTGATTTCAGAAAAATTAGATATTTTTTATCACTGGGCCAAGAAGGTAAGACTAGGTAAAACCTTATGAAAGATATTTATCTTATACTAAATGCAGTTCAAGCTTCACATTCTGCATTGAACTTTGGGTTCTAAGTACAACATTGCTAGTTCATCATTGCTCTGTTAGCATCAGTCATGAATATGTCATCTGTCTATGGTTCTATCTGTCTGTCCATCCATCCATCCATCCATCTACCTGTCTATCTATCTGTCTGTCTGTCTACAGACAGATATATCTAATCTGTTGTTCAGTATATTTACCTAGCAATCATCAATTATGAAATTAGTATTGATGGATCCATTCTAGATCATAAATATTTCTAAATTTCAGAAGTAAATATAGTTCTAGACCTTTATTTTTTCCAACATGTGGGTATGTTGAGTAGCAATTCCATCTAATATAAATCTATCTATCCTGGAGAGAAGCTTTTTATTAAGACTCCTGATTGCAAAGAGAGTTGAAACATTACACTTCAAGTAAAATCTGGTTAAACTTAAGAAGTAAACAACTCAAAAGCTTCAAGAAGTTCCTGAAACTGACCAGATTTACTATCCTCTTCTCAAGAATATTTAAGCCATAAAGACTGCTGAGAAATACTCTCCTGGAAGCTAAGCTGCCTGGAAGAAGCTAATGAGCTAATATGTGTTAAAGAAGCAAAAACTATCTAGGCTGGCTGGAAAAGGCATGTCAACTGAGCAACTTGGAAATGACACTCTCCAAAGTTTTGAGCCAACTGCAAGCTTTGCAGTGTACTCTGGGTTTCTAGCTGTTTGCACCTGTTTTGGAGTAGTTTTCTAAATGTTTTTGAGTTACTTATATTTCTGTAAGTAACCCCTCACCTAAAATCCTCTAGGTAAACCTAATAAAACTCATCAGTTCACCAAGTAAGACTTTTGTGGAATCATTGCATTTTTCTGTCACTGGCTCTTTATCTGGGGTGAGTAGATATTTGTTCAATCACCACAGGAATATTGTCACACCATTAATACAAATATGAGAAGTTAGTTCATATGCCAAAATAAAAATTTCAACATCTTTCTAACCCAAACCATAAATGTCCTATTGTTATTACATGTTTTAATTTGTGTGTGTGTGTGTGTTTGTGTGTGTTTGATAGTGGTGGTGGTTGTTTATGTCTAGAAATAAGAGGAAAATTTAAAGAGTTAAATCTCTCTTATATTTGGGTTCCATAAATCAATCTCAGATCTTCAGTTATAATAGGAAGTTGCTTCAATTGCTGAGCCATTTCATCAGCCCCTCTGTTTGCATTTATTTTTAGGAACAGGATCTCCATTCCTGAGCCTTTCTTCTCCCATCTGATATCTTTAAGAAAAAGAATATTAATGATTGTTTAATAAGTGGAACTGACTTCAATTTTTATATTGTATATACAATCTATTGTATATTGAATTCTAATGTATATAGAATCTCTGAATAGAGATGAAAGACATTTCAGAAGAATTACTATAATTATGCAGTCAGAATATGGAGAGATATTAGTCATTTACTTGCTTTCATAGAATCTACTAGGATCAACATCATCATATTAGAAGTATTTCTAAAATTGTGCCTTAGAATAACATTAATTGCTCTGCTTTTTCTTTGAGAGTTGGAAGAAGATACCCAAGGGATAGTAGTGGGACCCATTGCTCTACTGCCATGCAGTCCTACTTTTTGTTAAATGTTATTCAGATAATGTCAAGAAAGAACTTAGAGGTAAGTAAAGAAAATAAGAACTTTCTTACCATACATTTCCATTTTCAGTTTTCCAATGGAATGAGTATATGTAAAGAAAATAATTAAACTGTCTCATAAACATATTACAGATAGAAACTCTATGTTGATTATATAATTTTATACAAAAAGTTATTTTTTTCTTTCACATGACACCTCTCCAGAGTCTCTAGTGCTTGCCTGAGATTGGTACTTATTTGCTGAAAATATTTTCAAAGACGTTGAAGTTAGCACTACTAAA
Organism: Ondatra zibethicus; assembly: GCA_004026605.1. Classification (NCBI taxonomy): domain Eukaryota; kingdom Metazoa; phylum Chordata; class Mammalia; order Rodentia; family Cricetidae; genus Ondatra; species Ondatra zibethicus. The sequence goes on from PVIU01021593.1 coordinate 17,348, forward strand.
ATATACAGTATCAATAGTTAAACTCAAAATTTTGTGGGCAAAAATAGTGCTCCTATTATGCAAATCAATTTCTTCCTAGATCCTAAAATTTCAGGAATGTAAGAGTGCTTTGTTTTTCAACCATTATTTTTTAGTGAAATTGGTCTTCATTCAATGACTGACTAAAATCATACATATCATGGACATGTTGAATGCCTTGGGATACTCTTCATGTCCTATTCTTGAGATAGATTTATATCCAAGATGGGAAAAAGATTACTTCCCTTGTGACAGATTTTGGAATTTTAGGTTAATAGGAACTTTCTATCCCATGATCCCCAGCTGGGAAAATACTAAGCTCATCATATTAGAAGTATTTCTAAAATTGTATATTAAAATAACATTAAGAGCTCTGCCTTTTATTTGTTTGAGAGTTGGAAAAAGTAACACAAGGCATAGTATCAGAACCCATTACTGCATACCAAGCAGTTTTACCTTTTGTGAAATGTTATTCAGATGGTAATCTGTTCTAGACAATCTTCAAAAAAGTGCACCTGTATTCTCTGATAAATATATAGACTAATGCAGTGTATTCTTTTAGCACAAAAACAAGAACAGTAAGAAAAATAAGATATAAATATCTTCTTCTGATAAAATGAAATACTTCTAGACTATCGGTAAACGAAACAAATATCCTATTAAATATATTTAGATTTAAATTTTATTTGCTCTGTGTGTATGCTTTCACAAACACACACAACACACACACACAACACACACACACACACACACACATCAGAAAATGCCTGTGTAAGTGAAGCAACAACTTGTGGATGTCGGGTTATTTCCTTCTATTATGTTGGATCCAGGAATGAAACTCAAGTCGTGAAGTTTGGCTACACATGCCATTATCCATTGAGCCATCTTTTAAGTCTCAAATATATACTCTTAAGAGAATATGTTTTTCTTTTGTCTTAATACATTTTTGAGGAAATTAGGAGAACAGAAAACAATAGTTTGTATTTAGTCAATAAAAGGTTAAAATCCATTAACTAAATTGTTTGTCTCCTTTATTGCTAATGTGCATCATAATGTGCTAAAGTTTCAATTACAATATAAAAATAAGTTTGGTATGGAATTTTTCTACAAAATTAAATATTACTATTAACAAATCAAGAATTTAGAAAATTATAGAGAAAAATATTTTTCCCATGAGGTAAATGTGTTTGTTCTTATAGTTGAAGAAATGTAAGTGACAAAAGCATCTAAACACCATCCAAGTTTACTTTCCTGAGAAAAGAAATAAATGGGCTCTGAGTAATGATGTCATCTTGTGACTTTGATCTTTATACACATTCTACTTGCAGGAAAGGAGAAAGGAAAATTGAACAGGTCAAGAACTGACACATCTTGACATTTAGGGTCTAAATTAATCATTGTGTCTTAATCATTTGATTTAATTAAATACAATGTGCTCTGATAGCTTCTTTGTTTCCAAATAAACATTAGTGTGTCCAAAGTACCCTTAGATTAGATGTAGTAAATGGTGGGTTTTTAATATATTTTTTATTAATATTTATTGAACTCTACATTTTTCTCTGCTCCCCTCCCTCCCTCTTCTCTCCCCCTTTCAATCCTCCCCCAAGGTCCCCATGCTCCCAATTTACTCAGGAGATCTTGTCTTTTTCTACTTTCTACTTCCCATGTAGATTATATCTATGTAAGTTTCTCTTAGTGTCCGCATTGTTGTCTAAATTCTCTGGGATTGTGGTTTGTAGGCTGGCTTTCTTTGCTTTATGTTGAAAAACCACCTAGAAGTGAGTATATGTGATAATTGTCTTTCTGTGTCTGGGTTACCTCACTCAAAATAATGTTTTCTAGCTCCATCCATTTTCCAGCAAAATTCAGGCTGTCATTATTTTTTTCTGCTGTGTAGTACTCCATTATGTAAATGTACCACATTTTCCTTATCCATTCTTTGGTTGAGGGGAATTTAAGTTCTTTCCAGGTTTTGGCTATGACAAACAAAGCTGCAATGAACATAGTTGAGCACATGTCCTTGTGGCACGATTTAACATCCTTTGGATATATAACCAAAAGTGGTATTACTGGGTCTTGAGGAAGGTTATTTCTTAATTTTCTGAGAAATAGCCACACTGACATCCAAAGGGGTTGTACCAACTTACATTCCCACCAGCAATGCAGAAGTGTTCCCTTTTCCCCACGACCTCTCCAGCATAAATTGTCATCAGTGTTTTTGATTTTGGCCATTCTTACAGATGTAAGATGGAATCTCAGAGTTGTTTTGATTTGCATTTCTCTGATGACTAAGGATGTTGAACATTTCTTTAAGTGTCTTTCAGCCATTTTAGATTCCTCTGTTGAGAGTTCTCTGTTTAGGTCTTTACTCCATTTTTTTTATTGGATTATGTGATATTTTGGTGTTCAAAATATATTTCTTGAGTTCTTTGTGTATTCTGGAGATCAGACCTTTGTCTGATGTAGGGTTAGTGAAAATCTCTTCCCATTCTGTAGGCTGTCATTTGGGATGGCTCAGCTGTTAAAGGCTAGGCTCACAACCAAAAAAGTAAATGGTATTTTAAACTATACAAATACGTATCTCTGAAATCCTGCCACTATGTATCGCAGTCTTTTCCTGTGACTCACAGATCAGAATAGGCATGACCAGAGGTAAACTAGAGAAGAAAGATAATAGAACTAAGAATATAATGTGGTAAAATGAGTACTGAAATAGAAAACCCTGTATAATTTTACATCCTGAACCTCATGTAGTAGTGCAGGAGAATTGTCTGTATTCTGTCAATCATGATTTAAATAAACGCTGATTGGCCATTAGCCAGGATGTATAGGTGGGGCAACCAGACAGGAAGTAGAAGTGGAGCAAGGAGAGGAGGAGAATTCTGGGAAGCAGGAAGCTCTCTCGGCACTCCTGCCCAGACCAAGGAAGAAGCAGGATGTGACCTGCTCCACTGAGAAAGGTACTGAGCCATGTAGCTAACACTGATAAGAATAATGGGCTATATAAGTACAAAAGCTAATAAGAAGCCTGAGCTAATGGACCAAACAGTGTATAACCTTCTGGAGACCTTTGTGTGATTTTCTCTGGAGCTAAATGGCTGAGGGACCAGGCAGGGTAGAAACCCCAACTAGCAAGCCTGGCTCTCATGTTACAGAATGGCGACCACGTGGATAACTGCATCCACAGAAAGCCTGAGAAAGCTTGGGAAAGAATAGAGGAAAGCATGTTTTCTTGGTAGCAGCAATTTCTTGGGTCTGCTCTGCTTGCTAGAGGCAAGCAATCACTCTCATTTAAGAGAAGCTTCCTCATTCAGCTTTAGCTGCAAAACCTTACAGCTCTTTTAAGAGGTCCTGCCATGAAACACTTAAATGGTGTTGATAAAAGCTGACCACATACTTTTTGGTTTTTAGCTGTAACAGGAAAAAATCTGCACCATTTTAAAATGTCGGCTTTCTGGGCCATCCTGCCAGGGCAAACTCTGACTTTTTCAGCCAGGTGGTCTGACTACTGATCATTTGATTGTGGTTTGTGGATACACTGCTGCAGCTTGCTTGCTGGCAGGGACCTTGAAATGCCATAGAGCTGTGGTAGTGAACACGGCTCTGGCTGGTACCTCAGCCATGAGGCTGGAATCTCAAAAAGTTAAGGAATGGGCTGGACCCAGCCGACAAAGCCACGGCTTTTATCCTACCCATATTGCTTGGTAAATTAAAGACTTGTATAGTCAGAAAAAGAGAGATATACTGTAAAGAGAGATTAAAAAAAACACTCTGAATGGTTTACACTATATGCAGGCTAATGGTTAAAGTTCTTAAAGTAAAAAAGAAAGAAAGAGAGTAGTTGGGTGTGGTGGTACACACCTTTAATCCCAACACTTGGGAGGCAGAGGTAGATTGACCTCTGTGGCTTCAAGGTGTGGTATCACAACCTTTAATCCCAAAGCTTGGGAGGCAGAGACAGACAGACCTCTGTGAGTTGAAGGTGTTGTAGCACATACCTTTTATCCCAGCACTGGGGAGGCAGAGACAGGTGGATCTCTGTGAGTTCAAGGATAGCCTGGTCTACAAAGGGAGTTCCAGAATAAAGATACACAGAGAACCTGTCTCAAAAAGCCAAAAGTTAAAAGTAAAAATAAAAGAAATAGAGGTGAAAATAAAGCCTCATAAAGATGGAAAATACACAGAGAATCTTGGTACTGTATGCTATTATGCTCTCTTTGAATTGTTCGAATGCTGAGGAAGAAGCAACAGCTGCTAAAAGATATTTGCTTCTAAATGCTGCTGAACTAATCCAAGATAGGTATTTTGAAAATACCTTGACTTCAAAATTGAAGTCAAAAGGTATGTTACTTTGGAGAAGAGATTTTGCTTTTGTTTCCATAGGAAATGAGAGGCTGTAGATTCATTCTGAGTTAAGGAAACTCAGGTTTGATCAAGGAAGACCACCTGAGAAATCTCTGGTAGAAACAGATGGCCCGGATGTCAGAGTTCTACATCCAGAACAGATTCAAGACTGCTGCCTGAGATGATCAAGCTTCACAGAATACTCCAGTCAGTACTTGATCATAACTCTAAATTTTCTTTAAGTCCCCATAAGATTATCAGTGCCCCCTAGCCAGCCGGAAGTAGCCTGGAATACTATGCTCACTTTCCCAAAAAATGAACTATGGATATTTTCCTTTTTTTTTTAAAAAAAAAAAGAGGGGGCAGTGGTGCGGGAGAATTGTCTGTATGCTGTCAATCATGATTTAAATAAACGCTGATTGGCCATTAGCCAGGATGTATAGGTGGGACAACTAGACAGGAAATAGAGGTGGAGCAAGGAGAGGAGGAGAATTCTGGGAAGCAGGAAGCTCTCTCGACACTCCTGCCCAGAGCACCAAAGAAGCAGGACGTGACCTACCCCACTGAGAAAGGTACTGAGCCATGTAGCTAACATTGATAAGAATAATGGGCTATATAAGTTACAAGAGCTAATAAGAAGCCTGAGCTAATATGCCAAACAGTGTATAACCTTCTGGAGACCTCTGTGTGATTTTCTCTGGGACTAAATGGCTGGGGGACCAGGTGGGACAGAAACCCCAACTAGCAAGCCTGGCTCTTATGTTACAATGTAGAGCCTAAGGGGAAACCGTAGTCTACAATCGCACTATAGTTGTTGTCTAGGGGGTTGTGTGTAGTTTTCTATCTGTATTTTTATTAAAGAAAAATTTATTTTTCTTGTTATGAACTGATTTAAGTAAGGCTTGAAATTTGGCCTTTGGAAACAAAATGTCTTAAAAGAATAATGACTGTGTAAGCTAGGTCAGGCCCAACACTTATTTTTGGCTTCCTGACTATAATACAGACACATAATACAAATCACAGTTTAATATTATACATGTAACTTTACTGTTTTGATTCCTTTAAATATGGTATTTATATGTTAATATTTTTTATATGTGATGGTACAGTGATAGAACAGAGGGCATTGATCATGTAGGTAAACAATCTGTTTTGATTCCTTTAAATATGATATTTATGTGTTAATATTTTGTTATATGTGATGGTACAGTGATAGAACAGAGGGCATTGATCATGCAGGTAAACAATCTGTTTTGATTCCTTTAAATGTGGTATTTATGTGTTAATATTTTGTTATATGTGATGGTACAGTGATAGAACAAAGGGCATTGATCATGCAGGTAAACAGTCTGCCATTACATCACCTAAATGGTTCCTTCACATTTGGCTAGTGAAACAAGCATGAATAAGTTCCAGCTTGGATGTATTATCTTTCCAGTTAAGATACACAAAACCTACTTGGTATCTAGCATGACAGAATTATAACACTGTCTATACAAATAAGGGCATAAGAATTATTAATCACAGAAGTAACTTTGGTCTGCCTGTGTTTTGTTGACTAGCTTTGCAAAACACACTTTTAAAATGTCATTGAGTAATTTACTAAAGATATAATTAGATTTTATTACCTCTAATTCAATTGAATGCGGTGAACTTTTAAAGAGTGTGCTAGCACCCCTCCATATCAATGTCACTTTTTTCAAGTGTATAGAAATGCAGCTTAAAATTATCACAGAAATTTCTGAATAGCTAAATAACTCCCATGGCCACATGCATGTTGACAGAATAAAATCATGTTATATAAATATTTAAAATAATGGCATCTTGGTTATATTTCTCTTCCAAAAATATATGCATAAATAGGAATAGTATACAAGTAAAAAAAATATACAGAGAGAACCAAGGTCCTCCCCACTATATCTAGGCTGAGCGAGGTATACCTTCAAGAGAATGGATTCCAAAAAGCCAGGTAAAATGTGTATGGATAAATCCTGGTCTCACTGCCAGTGGCCTCATATTCTACTCCAGCTATACAACTGTTACCCACATTCAGATGGTCAAGTTTGTTCCCAGTTGGTTCCCCCACTGTCAGGCAAGAAATGGTGAGCTCAGGTAAGCTGTTTCAGTGGGAATCCCCATCACGGTGTTCACACCTTTGCTCATATTATCACTCCTCACTCTCTTCAACTGGACTTTAGGAACTCAGCCCAGTGCTCCACTGTGGATCTCTTCATCTGCTTCCACCAGTTGCTGGATCATTTAAGATAATCATTAATCTGAACACAAGGCAAGGCCAGTTCAGGCATCCTCCCCACTATTGCTTAAAGTCTTAGCTGGAGTCATCTTTGTAGATTCCTGGGAATTTCTCTATTGCCTTGTTTCTTGCTAGTCCCATAATTGCTCCCTCAATCAAGATAACTCTTTCCTTACTCTCCCTCTCTGTCATTCTCTAATTACAACCATCCCAATCCCTCAAATTCTTCTCTAACTTCTCCATCTCCCTTCCTCCTCCCCTTCCACTCGCCTTTCTCCCCTGACCCACACATTTCCAATTTTCTCAGGAAATCTTGCCTATATCCCCTTCCAAGGGGGATCCATGTATGTTTCTCCTAGGGCTCTCCTTGTTACTTGACTTCTCTGGGGTCATGGGCAAAAGGCTCATTATCCTTTACTTTATGTCTGATATCCACTTATGAGTGCATACTGTATTTGGCTTTCTGAGTCTGGTTTGCATCACCCAAGATGCTTGGTTTCTAGTTCCATCCATTTGGGTGTCAATTTTAAGATGCCTTTTTTTTTTAAATGCTGAGTAGCTCTTTATTGAGTAAATGTACCACATTTTTTAATCCATTTTTCAGTTGTGGGGCATCTAGGTTGTTCCCAGGTTCAGACTATTTCAAATAATGCTGTTATGAACACAGTTGAGCAAATGTCCTATTAGTATGATTGAGCATCCTTTGGGTATATACCCAAGAGTGATATTGCTCAGTCTTGAGGTAGACTGATTCCCAATTGTCTGAGAAACTACCACACTGATTTCCAAAGTGGCTGTACAAATTCACATTCCCACCAGCAATAGAGGATTGTTCACCTGCATAAGCTTTCATTGGTGTTTTTGGTCTTAGCTATTCTGACTGGTGTAAGATGGTATCTCAGAGTCTTTTTGATATTAATTTCACTGATGGCTAAGGATGATGGGCAACTCCTTAAGTGTCTTTCAGCCATTTGACATTCTTCCATTGAGAATTCTCTGTTTAGATCTGTACTCCATTTTAATTTGTATTATTTGGTATTTTAATGTCTAGATTCTTGTGTTCTGTATATACTTTGGAGATCAGTTCTCTGTATGATGTGGCATTGGTGAAGATCTTTTCCCTTTAAGTAGGTTGCCTTTCTGTCTTATTGACTGTGTCCTTTGCTTTACAGAAGCTTCTCAGTTTCAAAAGTTTCACTCACTGCTCTCAGTGTCTATGTTACTGGTGTTATATTTAGTAAGTGGTGTTCTGGGCCCATGTATTGAAGGTTGCTTTCCTCTTTCTCTTTTGTGAGATTCAGTGTGGCTGGGTTTATATTGTGGTCATTGATCTCTTTGAACTGATGTTTAAACCAAGCATATTCTATAAAAGAACACCAAGACTTTTTCTCCATTTATAATTAAAAAATCCTTCTGTTTTCTTAGAAAAATGAGATGACTTTCCCTGAAAGTAGTTGCAAAGACTTTGGGCTTAATGGTGCCTGTAAAGAATTTGGGTAATGTTTACTCTTCTTGAAATAGTGTATTCCCAGCTGTGTGATGCAAAACTACTGATACTTAAGTGATGTGATGTAGATCAACACATGGTGCACTTTGTGCTGTATTTAATAATTATTTAGTCAGAACTCCTGACAGTCATGTTTCATTATGACTGGATTTCTTCTTGTTTCACTTCAAACAATAATTGTTTCACAATTGTTCGGTTTCTTCAAATGAGAATTCAGAAAAATTTCTTTAGTGTCACATTACAGCATTCAACATTGTTAAAAGATAAAGATAGAATGGAATATTTGTAATAGATACCCAAACATAAGCAATGATATTTATGGAACTCCAAACTAAGGGAGTATTAGCAACAGGATTGAAAATTAGAAAATTATTTACCTTCTCTTACTTTTTAGTTTAAAAGATGGAGGGAGAAATCAGAGGACATTTTTGCTTTCCTGAAGCAGAATTTTGTTCATCTCTATTTGTTTCAAATGCACTATGCAGTCAAGGGTGACTTGAACTGCTGATCTTTCTGGCTCTACTTCTAAAGTGGAGTGTAAACATTATGCTTAATAGAGTTGTGCAATTCTCAGAGGTGTTGTGTGTGTGTGTGTGTTTGTGTGTGTCTGTTGTATATATGATTAGATGATATGCAAGTGAAGGCCAGAAGTTGATGCTGAGTGTCTTATTCAACCATGCTTCAACTTTTTTTTTCTTGAAATAGTGTCCCAAACTGAACCTTGAGCTATCACTGCATCTAAACTGGCTGGATAGTAAACCCCAGACATCTTCCTCTTTTTGCCATCCCCACCACAGCATTATGATTTCAATTCATATCCCCATGTCTGACTTTTACATGGGCCCATGAATCTAAACTCAGGTCCTTGTGCATGCACATCAAGAACTTACTTAACATGCTGAGCTATAATCCTAACTATTTTGTACTATATATGGAGGCTTTTTAAAAATCCATTCTTCTGTCATATATTCCATCCATACCAGTTTCCCATTCCCCTTCTTAAGCTAATCAATCCCCACACCTCCCCTCCCCTCTTCCCCACATCCACTTCCCCTTCAGAACAAATGGCAGCTCTACAAGGAATATTATGCCATATCAAGTTATAATAAAGTGAGGAACATCTGTCATATTAAGGCTGGATAAGACAACCCAGTAGGAGGAAAAGCATTCCAAAAGCATGCAAAAGACTCAGAGATAGTCCCTATTCCCACTCTCGTAAGAACACCAAACTACACAACCATAACATAAATTTAGAGAACCAAAGACAGACCTGTACAGGCTCCCTAGTTGTTTGTTCAGTCTTTGTGAGCCCCTGTAAGCCCTGATTAGTTTATTCTATTAGCTGTTTACTTGTGATGACTTTGACCTCTCTGGCTCTTACATTTCTTCTACAACCTCTTCCAAAGGATTCACTCAGGTCTCCTTACTGCTTGACTGTGGGTATCTACATCTGCTCCCTTTGGATGCAGCCTCTATGATGTCAATTATGCTATGCTCCAGGCTATGAGTCTACAAGTATATCAGAGTATCATTAGGAATTGTTTCACTGACTAGATTTTTTTGCCAATCATGTTTGACTCCATTCTAGATCTCTTGGCTATTCAACCTCTGGTTTCTGGCCCTCCAGGCAGTGATGTGTTTTGGCTCCATCTCATAGCATGGATCACATGAGGTTTTTCTTAATTGAAAACCAAAATGTGGAAGTAAAAAATCATAAAGGATGGCCTAACACAAAGGCAAAACTTTTTCCTTTGTAGCTATGGTTACAAATATCAGCAGAGTACATTTCACTTCATGGAACTGATACTCTACTATTTTTTTTAAATATGTTTTTCATCCAAACAATCAGTATCAGCTACTTATTTCTGAATGTCAGCCAGTGAAAAGCATAACCACTGCAGTGCACATGTTAATCCATTAAAAGCATTTTTACAGATTATCTAGATACACTTCCATTCTCATTGTCTGCTAGATTTTGCAGTCTTATTAACCTCAGTATAATATCCACTAATTCTTCTTGTTTGCATTGATAAACATGATTTTCTGATTTTTTCATAAGAATGGATTCAGCTTTACATTTACTTTAAATTTCTTTTTATCTGCTTGCAATGAGTGATAGGCAAATCAATCTTTGTGATTTAAAAATGACTGAGAGCATGGAGAGGTGGCTCAGAGTTTGAGAACACTGAGATAGCAGAGGATCTAAGTTCAATTCCCAGCATCTACACAGAGTGACTCACATCTTACTGTAACTCCAGCTCCATACGATTTGATGACCTCTTCCATCATCCACAAGCATTGCACTTATTAATAAATACCCTGCAACACACATATACTTATTTGCATAATTATTCAATAAAACTTTATGCAAATATTGGAGATGTTCTGAGCTAAAATAGGTATATGAGATATTTGAATAAGAATATGGAACTACATAATTTCAAATTTTCACTGGATTTCAAGATTTTAGGCACTAATATTTAGAAAATACATGGAGAATTTTCTCTGAACTTGCTAAATGCAAACAAATCAGATATTGCAAATGTAATTCTTACTTGACAATTGTTCTTAATGTATATATTTTTACTGGTTAGAGTTAAACCATTTCCTATTAATTTAGACAAAAATGGAGAATAATGTTTTGGAATAATCTCTTTGTACATTGTAAAGATTTGTCATTGCCAAGGAACCTTCTGATTGGTTTAATGAAGAGCTATATGCCCAATAGCTAGGCAGGAGATATAGGTGGGACTTCCAGGCACAGAGAGGACTCTAGAAAGAAGAGAGGCAGAAAAGGTAGTCAGACATGAAACAAGTTAGATACACAGAATGAGATAGAGGTAAAGTCATGTGTTAGAACATAAATTAATGCAAATGTTTTAGTTAAAGTTATAAGAGCTAGCAGGACAAGCCTAAGCTATAGGTCAAGTTTCCATAATTAATAACAAGTTTTCATGTTGTTATTTGGCAGGCAGGATTTAAAAAAGGAATAATTACAGATAATAAAATAAGATAAAGTAAAAACAAAGAAACCAGAATATGGCAAGACAAACAGAAGAAAAGGACTCAAAGAAAAAGCATGAAAAAAGTACAAGAAATTCATTTAGATGCAATGATATACGGGCTAACATGCAAAGGTATCTCATTAAAACACAAAACCAGAAGCCATAGACTATTTGGAAAGAACTTGTAAGGTTAAACCAACCAACCAACATAACAACAACAAAAGAAGGTACCACTACCACCCAACTTCTAAGACTAACTACTGTGGCTTAAAAGTAGGATTAAAAGTGTGTGCCAGTACCGCCTGGCCTGATAGCTGACTAGCATGACTGTTTGCATTCTAATCTTTTGGCAAGTTTTATTTATTAAAATACAAATGAAATACAACTACATATGTTAATCAAAGAAAATGCTAATTCTTAAAAGAATCCAGGAAAAATGGGAGACTATGAAATAAACAAACCTTCAAAAAATAAGGATATAGTGAAGAAATGAAACCCAGATCTAAGGCACAGAAAATATTTTTAATAAATACAAAAAATAAAATCTCTCCAATATAAAGAATTTGGTACATATCAAGGTACAAGAAGTGAACAGAACATGAAATAGATGCACCCAGAGAATAAAATCCTCACAACACATAACAATAAAAACACCAAATGTACAGAGCTACTGTGAGATAATCCTTCTGTAAGCTGTGAATATATATTACTCTCTTTGGTAAGTGTTAAAACTGGTTGTTTTATAGCAAAGCAGGATAAATTTAGATGGAGCAATCAAACTTTGGACTGGAATGAGGACGGGCAGAGTCAGGTGAGACTTGCCTGTGGAAGACAAGACTGTGGAAGCAGGATGTGTAGAAAAAGAGGTAAAGTAACAAGTCACATGACAATACATAGATTGATATAAATGAATTAATTTAGCCAGGCAGTGGTGGTGCAAACCTTTAATACCAGTACTCATGGAAGAAGAAGCAGGCAGATCTCAGTAAGTTCAAGGCCAGCTTGGCCTACAAAGCAAGCACCAGGAGAGCCAAAATTACTCAGAGAAACTCTGTATTGAAAAACTTTAAAAAGAAAACAAAAAGACAAGAAATGAATTAATTTCAGTGAGAAAGCTAGTTAGTAATAAGCCTGAAATATTGACCAAACATTCTGTAATTTACATAACCTTCTGTGTGACTATTTGGGACCTGGTGCTTGGCACATAAAAACTTCATTTGCATGTGGTGTTTCAACACAGCACATGGACATCCACATATGAAGTCAGACATGGCTTCTTCATAGCTGCATTTTCTCAGGTGGGTTCTGTTTGTGGGTAGCAAACAAAGGTGTGGCTCCTTTAGGAGACAGCTTGGTGTTAGCTACAAAATGAAGGGAGGAGCCAGATGCCTGCAAGTTATGATCTAAGGAAGACAGAGGGTTTCATTCTTTTGTTTTTTATTCTTGCAGACAGAAAACGTTATAGTTGTACATCAAGGACAGATTCAGATGAAAAAGCCTCTAAATGGGTCACAGTATGTTTTTAAAAATGTACATAGTCTTTGGAGAGAAAAGAGAAAGAGTTATACAGTTATGGATTAAAATAGTTTTTAAATAATAAAGTTCTCAAAAAGGAAATAAAGTTTTATAAAAAAAAATAAGTCACATAAAATGAAAAATACAGAGAAGGTCTGGATTCATTTTGTTGTCTTTAATATTTTTGGCTGCTAAGAGACCTTGGATTATGGAAACTGTTATATTAAACTAACCTATATATTTTAAAATTATCTCAACTTCAAAATTTAAGACAAAAGATATGTTTCTTGGGGGAGAGGCTATATTTTTATTTCCATGGGAAATGAGAGGCTATGGATTCACTATGAGTTAGGGAAATTCAGTTTGGTCAAGAAAGATCCACTGGAAATCCTGATTACAGACAAGGGAAAATACAATTAAAGTAACTACAAAGCACAGAATGTTTATTTTACCTGCTCAAACACAAAACAAAAAAGATATTTTTGGCTGGCTTGTATATAATGGACAGCTTATGTTTGTATTAATGCAGACATGTATGTTAGGTTTAAAAGTTTATGTACTTTCTGAACAAGGGGACTGGGCACCAATAAAAATGGCAAATATTATCCAACATCCACAATAGCTTCAAGGCTACTGAATGAAATGATAAAGCCTCATGGAATACTCCAGCCAAGGCTTAACAATTATTCTGATTTTCTCAGGATCCCTCAAAGATTATCAGCATCCAACAATCAGCAGGAAGTATTCTAGAAAACTATGTACACATTCCCAAAATACTGGTTGTAAACATTTGTTTTCATTAAAGGGGATTGGCTACAAATTGCTATTGGTCATAGACAATCTCTTTTTAAAAGATGGGGATATGATATGGAAATGATGGGAAGAAATGGTAGATTGTTAAACCTACTTTAAACCAAAAAACAACTGTTAATCTCAAGATATTTTACATTGGTGTGGATTTTGGTTTATTGAGACAAATTTAAAGTTTTGTTGTACTGTATGTATGTTTCTACTCTAATTTGGGGTATTGTCTGGCTGACCCCGACCAGCGGAATGAACAGCCAGACTCAGGATTCTTCCCGGATCACGTTTTATTGGAGAGCACTCGGTTGAGGAAAAACGGGAGGCCAGAGAGCCTCTAGGTTGAAGGGAGAGCGGAGGCGAGAGAGCGCGGTCTAACATGGCGGCTGCTTATATAGGGAGATATGATGCAACTCGCGCCTTGATTGGCTGCCAAGTCCCGCTGGCA
>PVIU01021594.1:0-31240 GCA_004026605.1 Ondatra zibethicus
GGGGGGTCCTCAGGGCAGCCGGTCCTCTGCTCACCTGTGAATGTGCCTCTATTTTGTTTGTTTGTTTTTTCTTTTATTTTGGTTTTTCGAGACAGGGTTTCTCTGTGGCTTTGGAGCCTGTCCTGGAACTAGCTCTTGTAGACCAGGTTGGCCTCAAACTCACAGAGATCCGCCTGCCTCTGCCTCCCGAGTGCTGGGATTAAAGGCGTGCGCCACCACCGGCTCTGTTTGTTTGTTTTTTCGAGACAGGGTTTCTCTGTAGCTCTGGCTGTCCTGGAACTCACTCTGTAGACCAGGCTGGCCCTGAACTCACAGAGATCCACCTGCCTCTGCCTCCTGAGTGATGGGATGAAAGGCGTGCGCCACCACCGCCCGGCTCGTGACCGTGCCTTCTTAAAGAGCATGAGCAGTGATGAGCTATCCCAGCGAGGGTGGCATATAAATCAGTCTATAAAACCCAGCAAGTGCTGCTGGGTGACCAATAACTTCACCTGAATTGGCTACCGGTCATAGCAGCACTTTTTACGAACAAGCATTTGGGCAGAGTCTGCAGGCTGGCCCCATGACAGTCTCGTGAGCACAGAGGGATGATGTTCTGTCTCAGCACTAAAACAGCTGTGATGATTTGCCTGCGTGTGTGGGGGTGGGGATAGAACCAGCCAACCTCCATAAATTCTCCAATAATAACAGACAGCGTGGCTGTGAGGTGCAGACATGGCGCCTGCGGGTCTCTTGGAGGCTGGCTACACTATTATCCCTGGTTTCACTGTTCTGATCTCAGCCGTGGGGAGTAATAAGGAACTCTGGGGGTGCACCACTGAATTGGAACAGACAGCTTGAAGGCACAGAAGCAGAGGGCCAGGGAGGACAGGGAGGCTAGAGTCCAGGTCCCTGGGCCCAAGTCCTCATTCAGTCACTGATGGGCTGTGTAAGCTCAAGTCACCAATACTCTCTATGCCACCATTTTCTCGTCTGTTAGGTGGGAGTGGCAACAGAATATGTCAAGGAGCCATCATGGGAATGGAGCAGGCAACTGCTTTATGAAGACAAGACGGGCCCTGCATGGTAGCAGGCGGCCCAGGATGACGCTGGGTTAGGGACATGTGTGTGATGAGCAAGTCACGGCTGAGTCTGAGCTGTCATTCCTCCCTTGAGGTCTCATTTCCCTGCCCCTGATCCTGTGAAGGTTCCTGGAGAACAGACGGGAACAGCCCCAGGCAAAGAAGCCACGTCACTTCCCCCAAAAACTATTTGTGGCGGTGAGCCAGGCAAACACCCCAGCCCCAGACAGTGGGTACGTAGCGTTCTTTGGCTAGGGGCGAGAGAGGGAGCAGGTGGAAGACTTGTTGCTAACCACAAGAACCTAAAGTACAGGGTGGTTCTGGATTAGCAGGTGATGTCACTCGATCACAGAAGCTTTCCTGTAGAGGGGGAGTCAGGGGACACGGGGGTGAGCAGGGGAAAGGCTCCAGCTGGTCGCCATCACCTCTGAGGACAAGAGAACTGTAAGCCAAGGAACAGAGGTGGTCTTGGATGCTACAAGGCCTGTGGGTTGCAGCCATGTGGGACCCATGTCAGACTCGTGGCTTCCAGAACCACAGGACACATCTGTGCTGTGACACACCAAGAAGCTTGTGGCGGTGTGTTACGGCAAAGGCAGAAAGTGAAAGAGCCCAAGATATTTCCTCCACTTTTTCAAGTAACATCTGAGCTGCTTCCTCTGCCCTGGCGTGGCAGGGACACTATCACACTCCCATCCTTGGCAAATACTTTCTAGAATGTGCCTGACATCAGCCCCACATGGGGCTTAGAGCCCACGGAGACGCGATCTGAACAGCAGTCTGGGGCAGGTGGCAGCGTGTGCCTCCAGTCTTCCTAAGGTAACTCGTGCACTCACAAGCACACACGAGGACGGGGCTGTGAGCTCTTCCCCACTTCGTAGATGGGGAGAGTGAGCCATGGGGGTGACTGGACAATACACCAAAGTCCCACAGCGGGGTGGGGGCGAACAGTGATTACCGCATCTGATGCTTTGGGACAAGGAAGGAACGGCCATGGATTTCATCACGTCTCTCTGGCTCAAGCGTGCCAAGTCCCATGTAAGGCAGGTTCCTGTGGCAGTGGCTGTGGAGCCCGATGGGGGCAGGAGGGCAGGTAACCGTTGTCCTCCTGCCCGTGGGGCCCTCTGTAAAGTAACCACCTCTACCGGGGCTGAGCAGAGTCCTCCCACGGTCACCAAGCCCATGCTGACGATGCCGTCTTTCTCCCTGAGCACAAGGCTAACATTTGGGGCCTGCTTTACCTTCCCCGCGTTGGGGGAGCTCGTGGGGCAACTTACAGGGACCATGTCCTCTCAAGAGGAGCAGGATTAGTGACCCCTCAAACCGATGCACCCCTGAGCAATGCTCCCCATGGGTGGCAGTGAGTTGCTCAGACTTCCTGAGAGAGGAAAGGAGGGTGATCCACAGGAGTGTATTGGGGGAGGGGTGGCTGCACGTGAAGCCCCATGGGAGCAGGTGGCAGCAGGCAGCAGGCAACATTCTCTGGCAGCCACTGGCCCAGGTCTCCCATTCCTCTCTGCATCTCACTAGCTGGGTGATTTTAAGTCACTGTATCTTTCAACTCCCTGGCACAAAGGGCCTCTGAGAGTAGCCCCCCAGCCCCCGAAAAAAAAGGGGAGGCAACACACCTACACTCCCTGGCCTCTCAGGCCATCTATGGAGCTAGTGTGGACATGGACATGGATGAGGACTCAGTCGTGAGAGCCAGAACTGTCCTCGTGGGGACAGGTAGGGACAGTTAGGCCCGAAGGGTGCCGCCCCACACAAACACACACATGCTCCCTGTCATTCTACATCAAAGCTCAAACAGAGCAGGTGTGGCTGGGTCCCACGTGGAATCCTAGGACAGGGATAAGCACGCTCCACTGTACCCAGGCCGGTTTAACATGCGTGATTTCACCTTGTGCTACCTGGAAGGCCCTCCACTGTCCCTAGGACGCTGTTGTATGGATGTGTGTGTGGCCATGCCCACGAGGGTTACAACCCAGCATGCTTGTGAGTGTGCGATTCATGTGTGCCTGTGTCTACATGCCAGGGTCTGCATGTGTACCTGTGTTTGAATGCACAAGCATGCATTTATGAGTGTGTCGTCAGTGTCTGTGTGCCTGTGTGGGGGTCCAGTATATATGTATTTGTGTGCGCACACACCGTGCAAGTGTGTCAAAGTCCTACACATTAGTGAGACGCGGGGTCTGCTCTACAGAGAGTTCTTCCTTTTTCTCAGTTAATAGAAAACAAGGCAACCTTTCCTCAAGCTCCGCCTCTGGTCCCCAGAACGGCAACTTCACGGTAGTGGTTCTCAACCTGTGGGTCGCGACCCCTTTGAGGAGGGAATGTACCTGTCACGGGGTCACCTCCGACCAGGGGAACACAGATATTTACATTATGATTCATGACAGTAGCAAAATTACAGTTATGAAGTAGTGACAAGGTAATTTTATGTTTGGAGAGGCATTAAAGGGTTGCAGCCTTAGGAAGGTTGAGATCCGCCACTTTATGGCTTTTTGGTCTCTGGGGCAAGAATGTGGGTTTAGAAAACTTAGATTTCACTGGTTTTGACTGACCCGCAGTGGAAAACGGGGTGCACCATACTACAGATAATTCCCGAACCCGTGTCACATGCTCTGATTTTCTTTTCAGTCCTGGGAGCTGAACCCAGGGCCACACACACACAAGCGCCCCAGCCACTCTGATGTTTGAAAAGCTCCTGTCTGTTTGATTTTCAAATGTTGATTACAGATCATTTATCCAGTGTCACGGTGTGAAAGCAGGTGGTCTTTTCCTCTATGCATCTAACAGGCAGCTGCGGCTGTGCCTTCCCAAGGGCGGGGCGCATGCTCCACGGACGTGGTTAGTTTGGGGTCCTGTCACTGAGGACTTTTCCATTTTGACTAAGCCTTGAGGCCCTGAGGCCATAACTTCTAGTCTGAGACAACAGCAAAGCTCACACGAATTCCTTCCCCCTTATCCACGAGTCCACAAAAAGTCATTCTTCCCGCATAGCTCTGCAACCTCGGCAAATGCTTTCTCACGTCTTTATTAGTTGAGAACCTTCACCTTCTCTCTCCCAGAAGTACTTTCCGGCCCCCTCTGCTATCTTTGAATTGCCACCACCACTGCCTTTGCCCTTCGGGGCTGACCTTAAAATGAGTTACCCAATATGAGCGCCGGGACGTCACGGCAGCAGTCTGACAACCAAGGCGGTGAGCGACTAACGGGTGAGCCGTGTATACATCGTGGATACCGCGGGATGATTCCTACCTCAGGAAAGATGGGGTTAGTGGTGCAAGACTTCATCACAAGTCTCGAAACAGCCAGGAATTTAAGGCCTGTGAATTCTTGCTGCCATTTCCTATTTAATATTTTTGGAACACGGTTGAGCGTGGGTAACACAAACAGCCAAAAGTGAAATGGGATAAAGGGGAAGATAAGGGGAGGCCAATTGTATTCTGTGTCACCTGCTTTTCTAGGTTCTCGGGAGAGGCCTTCCGGTCCTCTTGGCACGTGAATTCTCCAGAATAAAATGAGACATGATGTGAAACATCCTGGGCAATTTCATGGGGACAGAGGGCAGGAGGGAAATCCAGTGGGCTGCTCGGGGCAGAGACACTTGATGAGGAGGCAACACAAGTGGGCCAGAGAGGCACGAGCAAGTGAGGTGGGGGTGGGGGACACACGACACAGGACTGGCCTGCCACGTTCTGTCAAGGGTGGAAGCAGATCTCAACACAGCCCCTGGCAGCCATTCTGCCCTCCTCAAAGCTCTCTTTTCCGCCCCCCACTTTTTAAAAAGATTTTTATTTATTATGTATACAGTGTTCTGCCTGCATGTATCCCTGCACGCCAGAAGAGGGCACCAGATCTCATTACAGATGGCTGTCAGCCACCATGTGGGTGCTGGGAATTGAACTCAGGACCTCTGGAAGAGCAGCCAGTGTCTTCGCTGTTAAGCCATCTCCCCAGCCCTTCTCTCCCCTTCTATCAATATCTGTGTTCTCTGTGTTAACACTGGCACCGCTGTGATGGAGAACATCCCCCTAGAACTCTTGGAAATACATCTAGTCTGATTAATTCTGTTATTAAGGCCAACTCCCCAAAGACATGGCCCATCTCGGGGAGGATGACTGGGGCTGTCAATCACCAGAAATCAAAGGGCAGTGGCTGGGTGCATGGAGCCGAGATGGCACACTGGAAAGTCATGTCTGAAGACGGCAGGACAGTGAGAGGACGTGCCAGCCTCACGTGGTGTAACCTGCACACTTCCTGTTGCCCTTTCCCTGCCATCAGACCCTGCCCCCAGGCTGCTGGCTACTCAGTGAATCCTCCTTTCCTGATCATGCTACCTAAGCAAACTTAATTCTCATTGATTTATTTGTCTGCTTATTATCTGCCTGGGTTTATCCGACAGAGGTCTAGGGTATTGTTCTCTTTCCTGCCTAGCACAGGCATGGCATTCAATAAATGTTACTGCACGGGTCAGTGAGTGACAGCTCCTGCAGACTGACTACCCAGCATGCACCTAGCCCAGTACCCAGCAGGCACCGAGCCTAGTACCCAGCATGCATCGAGCCCAGTACCCAGCATGCACTGAGCCCAGTACCCAGCATGCACTGAGCTCATTACATGATTATTAATCCCTAGTACTCCCACAAATTCTGTAAGGTAGTTATGTCCATTTTAGAGATGAGAAAACAGAGGCTCAGAGGGGCGAGGTAATGATGGAGACCAGGATTCGGGGACTCCAAACCTTCCTGACCATGAAGCTCCCACTCAGAAAACAGAGACACGACATGGGGCAGACAGCCCATGTCGGGCTCCCCCAAAACTGACATGGGCGCCCCTCTGTTGTGCCCACAGCATACAGCTGGTGTGCCAGCCTCTTCGAAAGAAAGATTCAGGCTGAGCAGTTTTTCATTGGAGGTTTCCAAACTTATTCTTTCTTAACATCCTGAGGCACATGGCTCAGAAACAGGGAGGAGTGTGCGGCCCCACACACCCCTCAGAGGCCTACGCTCCTGAGTGCTGTGGGAGAGAGGCCTGGGGCCACAGAGGCCCCGTGGCACAGGATGTGATACTGTCCATTTCCCTCCTATCTTGGGGGACAAATGCCTGGGGTCAAATCAACCTGCATTTCAGGTCTTTTCAGGCTCGTGGTTCTGCGACCCCAACAGGGTGACTTTGTCTGAGGACAGAGACTGTTTTGAATTATGAATTAATCAAAAACATTGGATTCATGTGGGCTGTCTGGAAAGAGACCAAGAGATGTGGGTCACAGGCTTCATCCTGAGAGGCTTATGACTCAAGCCTCCAGGAGAGAAAGAGAGAGAGAGGACGCCAGAGTGTGTGCTGGACCCAGAGTGCCTGAGGTATGGGTCTGATGACTTCTCCTCCGCGTGGGAAACTGTCCCCAGCCCAGCTCGCTCACCTCCGGCTCACAGGTTCCCTTTCCAGGCTTCAGGGCTCTTAGGTTCACACCAAGTTAGCCCACGCTGCCTTCCGGCTTTATCTCCTCTCCTCAGTTCCACACACATTCAAGTTCCCGCCTGGAGCCAGGCACCAGGCCAGAGTCCCATTGAGCAAACAAGATCTGCCCGGAAACGGCCCCCAAGGGACCTCCGTAAATGTACACAGCGGCTAAGGGCTACAGAGGGGCACTGCCCTGAACGCTTTTCACGTGGCACTCCGTGGAGTCTCAAAGCCAGGCCTTGTTGAGAAGGGAGGGGAACTATGAACAGAGAGGCGACCCAAAGGCTGAGGCAAGTCAGGCTGTGCTGGAGTTGGTGGCGAGCACTCGGTGAGCCTGGGGTAGAGGCGAATGCCGGGACTCACTCTGTGCTGGGTGGGACCCCTGGAAGGCATGAGTTAGGGAGAGACACGGTCCAACTTGGATTAACAGTTCTGGCTTCAGTGAGGGGTTTAGGTGGAAGAGAGATGGACTGGGATGGATCCAGGCCAGACTGCACGTCAGAGAGACTGCAGTGGAGGTGAGGGAAGCCATGTTCAAGGCCAAGCTAGAGCCTCAATGGAGAGCTGAGCACATGGCCTGGTAAGGTAGGGGTCAAAGAGGGCTCTGAGGGTTGCCTGGGCCGGCTGGAGACACTGGTTGTGTCTGGGAGGTGGGTGACGGAGCAAGGACGCTCTCAGATGAAGACGTGTCACATGTGCTTCAGGAAGGAGAGAGGAGGGCAAGGCTGGAGGCCAGGAGACCGCGTGGGGCCCCACGCATCCTGCGGACAGTAGCTAGGGTTCATTCGCTCAGTACACTCAGTGGGCCCGTGTGTTCTGCACCCATGGATACAACCAACACTGGATCAAGACTGCATCTGTCCTGAACACAATGGGAAGTTTTTCTTCGTCTTTAGCCAGACAGCACACAGAACAACCATTCGCAGAGGATTTTACATCACTCCCAGCGTGACTGACAGTTCAGACTCTCACGTAGATGGGAGGATGCGTTCTATGCAAATACAATTAAATTTCATACCGCACATGTGCTTCTGTGCGGGGTTTTAGTATCTGAGAGGCGCCTCCCCCCCCACATATCTTTATTTGCAGAAGACGGAGAATGGGACAGGGGAGACAAGGCTTGGGCCCTGGGGAGTATGCAGGGACCATGGCCGAGGGAGCACTGGATGATAGGAAGGGGCCAGGAGAGGAGAGGCTGAGGCCTGCTGAACTCATCACCATTCCTAAGCAGTGGAGGAACAATCATCCCGCTGCCCCTCCAGCTACTTTAGAGCCAAGCCATTCCTGGAAGGGGGTACCCTGAAACTGTGGTGCAACAGGAGGCCTGGGGCTCAGGATGAGGAAGGCGCAGGTTCCCATCAGATCTGAATTGTGTCCAATTGCCTGGGATCCATTATCGATTCTTGTGACCTGTTGTCGGCCCTTGGAGGAACACTGAAATTGTACTGTCAGAGCTGGCCTGGCTAAGACAGATAGCAGGAGACGAGTTAATGCTTCCAACATGCTTTAAGACATTGTGCAGGGCAGGGAGGAACTGGGCAAGGGGCCCAGGGAACAGGCGGGAGACATCTGCCCCAGTGCCTGGGAGCCCTTCAATCACTGGGGCAAAGAGCTGTCTGCTCCCTGGAGCTTTCCAAAGGGAGGAAGGATCCTGTGAGCCAGGCCTCCAGCGACCCAAACATCTGCATCTTCCTATTGAAGTCTGGAGCTGGAGCTCCCTATACCACTGTTTCCACACCTACAGATCAGGGCTATCGCATGCTCTCCCAGCATTCTTTAGAAGATTAACTAGAACAGCACAGAGCACAGCTTTACTTATTAAGCTTCTAGAATGTGGGGGACTCCACTGAGGTGTGCAACAAGAATCGGCAATAGTGCATTCAACGCTGTCATCGGGGACACCCTTCACTATCAATGCTATCATTGGGGACATCCATATAGACACTCCACTACTCATCTTTGGAAATGGGCTTCTGCATTCTCTGGGACCAGTGATCAGATGGATAAAAGATGGGTTTCCAGGGCCAGCCACGGCGGTACACGCCTTTAGTAAGGAGCAAAGGCAGGCAGATCTGAGTCCGAGGTCAGTCTGGTGTACACAGTGAGTTCCAGGCCATCCAGGCGTACAAAGACTATGGGCTTTTTTTTTTGTCATTTTTTTTTTTTTTTAAAAACTGGGCTTCTAGAATCCAAGGTGACTTTGGCGGTCAAATGACCAGGTGTTTGGCGCGCACACATGGGTCTGTGAGGTGTGCCATCCAGCACCTCTTGTTCTATGAACGAGAACCTCCGAGTCCCACTCCAACTTCACATAAAGGTGAACTGGACTTGGGAAATATGGGAAACCTCTGCCTGGAGGGAGTGGGTAGTGCCATGGCCGTCGTGTCTTCTGTCACGCCTGGGCTTCGGAGTATGTGATTCCCCAGGCCTGCCCAACCCCACTAAAACCAAACACAAACATTCCGATGATGCAGGTCCTGGTTCCTACATCCTAAGGCTGGACCTCACTGGCTGGCTCAGTGGTACCTGTTCCTGAACACTGTGCTGTTAGCCTCTCCTGGGCTCATGTGTGAGAGAGATCTGTAAACTCCTACAGGGCCTGCCATTGCCCCAGCTTCCTTGGCCTTTGAGGAGTGGGAATCCCACCCCATGCTAGTGTTTCCACTGGGTGCGCCTCATTCAGAACTTTCAGGAAGCAGGGGCATTTGGATTTTAAACTCCGTGATTATTTTTTTACCAGGTCTTCAGTGCTGATGGAACAAGACATGTGTTACTACAGGAATAGTTTTTTGGGTACAGCCAAGGACTGACCTTATCCCTCTTGTAGAAGAAGTGTGTTAGAGAGAGCAAGGGACCTCCTAAGCAGGAAGACATGGGGTTAGATTCAGCTTTATCATTTACTGGCAGGTTAGACTTGGAACAGTTACTCTGGGATGAGGATTTCTGAGCTGTGGTTTCTCCATTTGTGCCAAATGGAGAGAGGTCAGGAGAAGGAATGAGATCGTGGTATGTTATGTGTGAGGGCCCTGACCAGGGCAGGCATCCTGCACTTACTGTTCATCTGAATCCCGTGAATCCCTTTTCAAACCTCACAGATGTTGCCATATTAACCCCCTTTCTGTGTCATTTTCCATAAAAGTTGCAGTAAGACATGAAAAGCCTCCCTCTTGAAAGCAGTGGATAAAGTTGGTCCGGGGAGCAACAATGCCACCTCGGGAGGTGCCAGCCACTGAATCATCTGCCTCACACACCTCATTCTCACGCAGCCCTCTCCCCGGCCATGTGAGTTGATCACTAGTGCACGCGGGATAGTCCTTGTTCACTCAAAACCTTGGCACAACAGCACTCCCCTTTCAGATTCTGGAACAGCTGCACATACAAAATGCTAAATCTTGGAGACGGGACCCAAGACTAAACACAGAATTCATTTGTTTGACATATACCTTAAACACGGGGGCTGAAGGGAATTTTAGACACTATCTTTTAACAATTTCATTTTTAATGTGGGATTTTCATGCCCACATTTGGGGTTTCTGGGTGTTCAACTCGCATCCTCCCCACTTAACAGACAAGGACGTTGAGGTAAGTAGAGACCTAACAGTGGCTGTAGGCATGGAAGTCAGGGATTGTCTTCTGAGCACCATTCTGTCCTGTAAGCAGTCATTTTCACAACAATTAGGCAACGACTTTATAGATAAATTTCTTGTAAACAAAAGCAGAAGGAGGGTGTCTGTGTTTTTGGGCTTCAGGGTAGGTTTCTGTGATTTCCTTCCTGGCAGTTCTTATTCGGATTATTATGATGATTATGAGTATTATTTTGTGTGTGTGTATGTGAGAGAGAGAGAGAGAGAGAGAGAGAGAGAGAATGGGGACAACCTTAAATGAAGTTCCTTCTTAGGTGCTGTCAACCTTGTTTTGTTTTTTGAGACAGGGCCTCTCACTCTCGGAGAGCTTGACTGATGAGGCCAGGCTCTGTTGGGGAATATTATTTTCAGGTGTGTTGCTTTTGCTTATGCTGCATTTGTTTAACTCTGTGAAGCTGTGATTCTTTGCCTGTCTGAAAGGCCTGATGGTCCTAATAAAGAGTTGAACGACCAATAGCGAGGCAGGAGGAAGGATAATCAGAAGGAGATCAAGGACGAGCAACAGCAAGAGAACAAGGAGAGCAGGATGTCAGGGCAGTCACCTACCAGCCAAGGAGTAAGCGTGAAAGTAAGATAACAGAAGAAGGGGAAAAAGCCCAGAGACAAAAGGTAGGTGGGATAATTTAAGTTAAGAAAAGCTGGCACGAAACAAGCCAAGCTAAGGCCAGGCATTCATAACTAACAATAAGCAAATGTGTGATTTACTTGGGAGCTAAGTAGCGGACCTCCCCAAAAAGCCAAAAAAATAAAACATCACACATTCAGGCTCCCTAGCCTGCAAGGCCTAGAGATCCTGCCTTCTTGAGTGCTGAGATTATGCGCACACCCCCACCTCTGACTCTCGTTCATGTAGCTTCTGGGGATCGAATTTGTAGCCTCCATTTGTGCAGTAAGTGATTTACTGGCTGAACCATCTCCTCAACCCTCTCCCAATAATTTCAAACAAATGTTTCCTGTTGCACCCCCTCCCCTCCGCCCCTGCAGTATTAGAATTTAGTTGAAAGAACTAATATTGACTTTTAATCTCTTTTAAAAAAAATAGTAGATGGAGAGCGGATTTTACATCCAAGTCTGTTTAATGTGGCATTCCTAGAGCCAAGTCACAGATTACAGGCAGCAGGACAAAAAGTTGTATGGTTCTATGGGGTCAGCTGTAAGCAGGATGGGAGGCCACAACCTGCGATGGCAAGTGGGGTTATTCCTAGATAGGAGAACCCACAAGGGGTCTGGGAAGGGCTGCCCCAGAAGGTAAAATTCCAGAGGACTCCTGGGGCCATCGGAGCTCATCGCTCTGTAAGCAGGGATGGGCCTCATTTCCTCACCCCGCAGAGTGAGCCTCCTAGGTCACTGCTACTGTGAGGGGAGCCCCACCATCACCCCACATTCCCCTGATGTCAAGTGCTCTCAGGGACTCAGTGGTGGCTGAGACCAGCGGTGGCCCACAGAGACAGAATGCAAGCCACACACACACTGCAAACTCTGGTAGCAGCCACAGTAAAAAGTCAAATGACACAGATATTGATATGAATCACTTATTTAACTCAATGTATCCAAAATATCATCCTTTTTCATGATCAAACAAAATTTAACAGACATTGACGAAGGACCTATTTTATCTCTTTGGGTATGGTATTTTGAGGTCAGTGTGTATTTTGAACCAATGACACAGCTCATTTGGCTACATTTTAGAGTCCCACGTGACTGGGAGGCCACTTAGGGCAGCACCGATCCAGATGGACAGCCCTTCACCTTATGACGTATAAAAACCACATGGACGGTCTGTTCTAAATACAGGTTTGCAGGCCTTGCCCAGAGTCTATCCACCAGCTCTAGGAAAGGCCTGGAGTCTGATCTCTAACCAGCATTCTGAGGCGGTCATTTTGGACCTAGCAAGCTCAAAAAACGCACCCTAGTTATTCATTGTGTATAAGAGAGAATAGTTGCTAGGCAGAAGGCCGGGTCCCCAATTCACACCGGGCAGGAAAAGCCTGCTCTTTGTTAGCAAAGTCCGAGTTAAAGACAGTATTTGATCACGTTTGGCTGAATTATGTTCAGGTACAAAGAGTAAATACAGATGTCCTTCTGGGCAGACAAGTCTTCCTTTAGAGAATAGATAAGACTTCCTGATTAAACACGAGGAATATTCATCTACACGCACAGTGTTCAGCTCTCAAAAGTCCAGTTTATTTTTTTTAAATGAAACTAACTTTGAGACATGCCTGCAATACTAACTAACACTCAACAGACTTGGTGGAAACTCTGCCTCTGCTGAATGGGCTAAGTGTAGGAGACATTCTCAAAACAGGTTTAACTGGACACCCTCTGTATGCCAGACACAATTCTGGGCAGCCACTAAGTCACAGAGGTGAGAACTGGGGAAGAATGCGTTTCACTGCTGCTAAGGAAGAGAAGGGGCTGGAGGCCAGATTCTCCAAGTGCTCAGAGGCTCACAGACATTCCACGCATTGACACACCCATCAAGTCTCACCAGCTATCGGGGCATCCCTTAGCCTGGCCAAGGAGTCACACAAAATTAGCCATAACCTGTCCATGTGAAGGAGGTACAGGGAGATGGGAGTTCTTACCCACCACTGTGTCTGTCCCGAGACACACACTGGTGTGCAGACCTCCTGCAAGACTGGAAGCAGTGCGTGCTTGGGCAGGCCTGGCGCTAGATTTGGAGCGATACAGAGAAGATGGTCCTGGTATGCACATTCGTGAAGTGGTCCACAGATAAAAAAACAAAACAAAACAAAAAAAAGACCTGAAGCAAATACAGAAGAAAAAATGTTCTGCTATTTCAGGATGATAGAAGTGTTTACTAGACTATTTCTTGAATCTACAGAAAATGTCCAGATATTTTCTATTTGGAGGGAAAAGCAAAAAGACCAGATGGGGCGTTTGAGAACCCAGTGGAAGTCTTGGAAAGCCTTTCCCAAGCCTTACCACTCTACCTCTGCCCAAAAGAGGAGGATGCAACAAGTTCTATAATATTCCAGAGGCTCCTCTGGGCTTCAGCGTGGCACAGCATCCCTCATGAGGACCACTCAAATTCTCTGCCATGGCAACGTAAATACCCTTTCCGTGTGAGCCCTGAATCCCCGCTGAAGCTGGGGAGGGGGTGTTTAACATAAACTTCTCTTCGGATCCACCTCCAAAGATGGCATTCCTCTGGTTGGCTCCGACAGGACTACCAGGCGCACAACTTCATGCAAAGTGTCCTCCTGCCAGACTCACCTCCACACCGCCACAGTGGGCACACTTGGGAGGCTGTGACAGGTGAGCGGGGGCTGCTCGTGGTAAGGAATGCGTTACTTCCCCCATGTCTGGCAAAGGGCTCTGCGGTCATGGAGAAAAGGCTATGAACAATGGATGGGACCGCGTGAAAGAGAGGCTGCAGTAGCTTCTTAGCACCAGCTCTGAAGCGAGGTGACATCGGCCTGGATGAGTTCCTGCACACCCAGGAACCATGTCCTAGTCACTTCCGTGTTTTGGGGGCTGTGCACAGGGTAAGTATGTAGTAAATGCTTATTCAGCAACTAAACCACGAGGATGGGGTCTCTCTCTCTCTCCCCCCTCCCCCCAACTCCTTACCTCCCCCCTCTCTCTTTCTCCTCTCTCTCCCTCCTGACTCTCTCGTCTCTCATCTCTCTCTCTTTCAAGCTGTTCTCAGGCTTACCTTTGGACACTTGTGTAAAACGAGAACCTGAGTGTGTATGAGTTTTCTCTTGCTGGAACACTGTCATCGGTGGATTCTGAACTGGAACCAAATTCACATGACTTCTTAGAATGGACGCGAAACTGCTCTGCCCTGGGACTTCCACCACGTCGGGTCTTAAGAGGCACTTAAGTGAAGCCCGCTGCACAACAAACAGCTAACACACGCACGCTTACGAAATGGCACGTTTTATAACTGAGTCCCACGGCACGCAAACCAATGGAAAAGGCAGCAGCAAGCCCATTTTACAAAACAGAAAGCCAAGGTCCAGAAAAGTGCTGATAACTTGTCCAAGGCCACACCTGGGACTGGCTGGCGGCACCAGGACCTGAAGGCCGCACATCTGGCAGGAAAGGATTCCTAGTCCACCGACTGCTGCCAGTTCCCAGGAGCTGACTCCAGGACTTTCTCCAGCGGCTGTTTCTCACCCAGTGGAGAGTCTGATGGTAACCCTCTCTACTACCGGGAAGCTACTGACTTCTAAGGCTCAGAGGCCCAGGATGTGACTTTCCCATCAAAGCCCAGGCCTCAGCTCTGGCTAAGGACGGAGTGAGTGTGGGATGGTCTGAGGCAAAGTAAAGACTGGAACGCCAAGGGGCTCCAAGGGTTCCCCATTGAGAAGTGGCCCATAAACAGCTGGGCCTCTCACTCCCAGAACTCAAAGAACATCACCCTGGGAAGCGCTCATGACGCCCACCCTCTGTCACAGACACATGCCACCGTACTGACCCGTCAGGCTATCCCCACATTATTAGCTGAGTGGCTCACACTGTGGACATGACTTCAGGTCGGCTCCTGCTAGACCATCCACCTGAAGGTTCTGCCATCTCCCTCCCTCCACCACATCAGTGTCTCTTGGGGAGGGGGGTGCGAGGGTTTCACAGATGTGGGGAGGGTGTGAGGGAGCAGCCTCCAGCAAACAGGCTCTTGCTGGTCTACAGAAGAGTCCCCAAAGCAGGCAGGAAAGCTTGGCCAGGACAGTGGCTGAGGTGGTTTCTGCCGGCCTTCTGAGCTACATATGTCCATGACACTGAAATATCACCTCCCCCACTGTCTGTACAATCCATTGGGAAGCTTCCTGGTGGGACTTTCTGATGGCTAGATATCCATCAGAGGCCACGTCTGTCTCAGCCAAATCCTATTACTTGCCTATTTATTGTTATTATTATTATTGAGCATGCATGCATGTGTGGGATAAACGTGTGTGCATTTCCATGGAAAGGCCAGAGAACCACCTCACTGTCATTCTTTAGACACTGCCCACCTTGGTTTTATTTTTATTTTAATATACTTTATTTTTTTTTGAGACAAGGCCTCTCAATGGCCTGGAACTTGCTTAGAGACCCACTGGTCTCCGCCTTCCTAGTGCTGAAATCACAAATGCATGCTACCTTGCCTGGCCTTGGACATGGGTTCTGGGAGCCAACACAGGTCCCTGTATAGTAAGTGCTTCACTGATTTAGATGTCTGCCCAGTCAGATTCAGTTTCTAATGGTCCTAGATGTTGGGACCATTTGGAGTCCTGGCCTCCAGCTGCTCTTCCCTGCTAGCGATCTTTGCTTTCCTTCTGATTTGAGTTACTGAAAGCTGTGTCAGAGTTGTTTACCAGCTCTGTTTCACAAGCACGTGTTGCCTTGAGGATCAGAGGATAAGGTTTTCACCTGTTGGCCCACCTGACTGTTGGGGATATAAGCCTCCATGGTGCTATTGAATAAAGGGCTTCTTACCAGTGACTGGAGGTCCGTGGCTCTATCTCTGTGTGTCTTTGTGTGTTTCAACCTCCAGCCCCTTGCCCGAAGCTCACGAACTATATGGTAGCTCATAGAGCACAGACAGGCATTGTGCACTGCACCTAGAGATAAGAATGTTCCTATGTCTAAGTGGTTGTTTTAGTTACACAGTATTCCTGTGTGTTTGCATGGGAGTTGTGCATGTGCCACGGCATTTGCATGGGGGGTCAGAGGATGACTTTCAGAAGCTGGGTCAAGATCAGCCTAGACCATCTCAAAACGAACACAAGAGCAGCAAAAGCCCCTGCCCGTTTTTCTTACATACGTGTGACATAACTCATGTAACTAAGCCCCTATTTCTGTTCTACTGTGTTGTGTTTAGACAGTGTCTTATTAGAAATCACACAGCCCCCAACTGAGCACCCAAGGGTTTTCAATGTTTTCTTTTGTATGAATCTAAAGGTTGTTTTGAGACTATCTTAAATATCTGCATGTGCATGCATTTGTGGGCGTGCACTGGGGTGATGTGGTTCAGAGGCTGCATCTGCTTCACTCTGTATTGGCTTCGGGGCAGCTGTGAGTTACCTAACTTCCCCCTGCTTTGGTATTTCCATCAATCACAAAGATAGAATGGGGCTGCTGCGAAGCCTAAATCCATCAATACACTTGCAAACACCTGTGGCCATTGACTCCAGCGTTAGGAATCTGTTAGCACCGAGTCTGGAACAGCAAGCTATTCCTCCAGAGCCCATTGGCCATGGCCAGTCTTCTGAATGCCAGCAAACGGGAGGACAGGGCCAGAGGTGTTTGGCCAGCTCCCTCTGCCAAACAGACTGGGGTGCCGGAGCACACAGTGGGATCCCAATTCACAAGCACACAAATATTGAGACTCTCTGTTTTAGTGGTTTTTTTTTTTTTTTGGTTTGTTTGTTTTTTGAGAATTATACGGGACCCCTGATACCATGCAGTGAGGTGATGAGCAAAAATATGGCCACGGTTGCCAAATTCAAGCACAGATGCTCACGCATCCACTGGTGGCTAAGAGCAGGGGATGCAGAGTGGAAGCCCCACCCTCCAATGTGACGCATTCGCGGAAGAGAGCTCAGGGCCTAGGTATGGAAGAATGTCGGGGCTGCTGCTTAGGAAATACTGTTGGTGCTGAAGAAAACACGACAGGAAATAGGTCTTTGGAGCTCTCTAGAAAATGGACATTCTGCACAAAAAGGGATCTAGGGCTGTACTGATCTTGAGTCCCATCTTAGCTTGGCGCAGCCAGGTCTGAAGATCACCTGGGATCCTAGACAGTTTATATTAGTGCTTCCGACGTACAAGACACTTTCAAGAGGTCGGTCAATGATTGTGGCTGAGCGGTGATAAGACAGACGACGCTCGCCGTTTAAGAAATGGCTGTGAGACTCAAGTGGGTGTCCGGCTGGTGCCCTGTTGGTCCTGGAGCCCTAGGCCTTGGCACAGCCACTCTTAGTCCCACAGAACTTGGAAGGCTGCTGTAGTCGCTGTAAGTCTGTGGCAACTAGATAGGAGCAGGGGCGCCTTGGAAACAAGCTCCCATCCCAGCCTTTGCAGAGAGAGTAAAGAACAAGACTTGATGTGTAAAATAGCTAAACAAAATGACAACTTTCCACCATCCGATTCTTTTTGGTTTGGGTGGTAGCTGAGAGCAGAAAACATTCATTATTGAAAGTATAAAACTTAAGGTGAAGCCCCACAGATTCCATTCCAAATGCCTATTCTAACTGTATAGAAGTTCATGGAGTTGGAATTTGGGTCTGGTTAATTTGGGGGTGTGATTCGTTTTATATGTTTTTAAAAAGAAAACTTCATAAAATAAAAAACAACCCCCACAACAAAATAACACCAATAAATAATACACCAATAAATAAAATAACACCAATAAAAGCCCAAAAGCTCCACTTAGAAGATCCCTTCTTCTGAAACCTCATTAGTCACAGTTGCAAGCCTTGACCGGAAGTCTTAAAGAGTCCTACAGGAAGTGACACATTGTAACTGAGCTTGTGTGGGCCCAGCCCTAGAACCAAGTTTCCTTTTTTTTTTCATCGTAGACATCATGAATCACCTACTCAGTCGTTGGTGCCTTCTGTACCCGAGGGGACAGATGACTGTCTACCACAATACAACCGTCCCATAGCCCAGCCTCTGGACCTTGGCCAGGGAGATCTGACTTTTAGAAAAAACAGTCATGAATCACCGTGTGGAAATGCCGGCTCCTTATGAGAACCTTGGTGAGTTCCTGCTTCAGAAGTTCCCAAATGACACAAGGGGAATTTCGGAAATACCCTCTGTCCCAGCGGAGAACAGTGGACCAGTCCCAGCAGGGCCAGGCCTTCCGATTTTGACTCAACTTGCTCCATAGGGAAGTCAGACAACCTTGAGGAGAGAACCCCTCACTAACCAGGCTGGACCACAGCCCTACCTGATGGCATTTACAAGGGATTCAGATCCCACCTACTGTGCTGTACCATCGTCACAGTGGGTCCGAGGGCGACGCGTACTCACAGGATGGGGATGCAGCTGCGCTAGGCTGAGAGCCACATCCGAGCCACACAGCTAATGAGTCTTTAAATCCTTGGTCACCAATTCTAACATTATGCCTCATGATTAATGTTTTAAAAAGTATAGAAAGGTGTTTGAAATTTATCATCAGGTAATAAATCACAGCTTATTTTTTTCTCAATGAAAAGCAGTTAAGTAACACAAGGCAAGAATATGTATTAATAAGTCATAAAACGAGTCTGAGTTTCTTATACCAAACAGCCTAATTTGCTGATACATAAATATCGGGGGATAGAAAAGCAGGCTTTCAGACCCAATAGAATGATAAAGTGTGTAGTCACATCACACCCTGGCCCTTGCGGGAGGCTATATATTAAGATTTTTTTTTTTAGGTCTTACACCTCATGTTTCTGGAGCAATAAGACAAATGAGGTTCTGCACATTTATTTCAGCATAAATTAACGCTAACCATCTGGATGGATAAGATAACCAAACAGCCATAAAATCTTGGCAACCTCCACCTGAAGAAAAATTGCTTGGGAGCCGAGAAGCGGGGAAAAAAATCCACACAGGGTTTGCTGGAGGAATCCCAACATGATCATGGGGCTCACGAGGATTTCGACTCAATCTCGGACTTTAATCATAACACACAGGCAGCGAGGCAAGCTCTGGGGGAGAGGTGATGGAGATAGCAAGTCTCTAGAACTGTACTGCTCTGCACTGACCAAAAGCGTCTGGGGTTTAATCCGAGCAACCCCATGGTCCCCAAATTGAGGGAGGTCCAGTGTTTGTCATTTCCATTTCAAGATGGCAGAACTGGGGTCAGAGAGAGTGAACGGCCAATGCTCTTCTTTTCACTGCCACATCTGGAGATTCACTCCAGAATCTATTTATCCATCCACCCATCCATTTATCAACCCACCCACCCATCATCCATCCATCATCTGTCCATCCTCTCACCATCATCAATCTATCTATTCATCCATCCATCCATCCATAACCCATCCATCCACCCACCCATCATCCATCCATCCTCTCGCCCATCATCAACCCATCCATCCATCCATCCATCCATCCATCCATCCATCGATCCACCCACCCATCATCTGCCAATCCATCCACCCATCCACAACCCATCCATCCATCCATCCATCCGTCTATCCACCCACTCATCCATCCATCCATTCATTCACCCACCATCCACCCCACCCATCCATCCACACATCCACACACTCACCCATCCACCTATTCACTCACTCATCCACCCACCCATGTACCCATCTACCTACCCACCCATCACCCGCCCATCCACCCACCCACCCATCACCCACCCACCCATACATCTACTCACCTAATCATCTATGTATTAATCTACCATCTGTCAAACAAATCCACCCATCTACTCATCCACTCACCTATACCAATTCTTATTTGTTCTACAATCCTTCTTGAAAGAAAAACAGGAAGGTGAATTCTTAGGCACACACTCAGTGGACACAGGCACAGGTGCTCAGGAGGAGTCCCGTCCTCAATGGCAATGCACCAGCCTGGGGCCTGGGTCTGCCCACCTCCTGGTTCAGCTATGTTTCACTCTCCCCATGTTTCCTCTGCTGGCTTTCCCTCTCCAGCATGTGCTGACAGTCGAGTGTTAAGCATTATGGGATTACTTTTTCACCTCTCTGCCCTTCTCCTCTGCAGCCTTGGTAGGATTCCAGGCCCCTGCAGCTTGGCTTACTCAATGGAACTGAATCCAGGGCTGACGTTTCCCATACATATGAAGGCATCCCTTCAACTCACACTCGTTTATCCATGTGAATCTTCCTTCTTTCATCTAATAAATAGCTACTAGGTATCTATTAACTGCACAGTGGTAGTAGGCCTAAAGGATAAACAATGAACAAAATTCAAGTGTTAAATAAAACTGTAGTTTTTAGAAATTTGCCCTAGGGCATGGCAGCCTGGGTGCTGGCCAAGTGAGGACAGGCCCCAGGAAGTAGCAAGGGCTCAGACGGGCAGCTGGCTGGCGAACATCGTATCTTACTGCTTCTTGAGAAATCTTCCTCCGTGGGCGCTGTTCTGAATGGCTGTCTGAGTCCACGGCGCTGCTCCTTACCGTTACAGGAAAACTGCGCGGTGTAAGACACAGCTGCATTGCAACCTTCGGGGGTTTGCTGTCCTAACAGAACCGCAGGGCCACATCCACATATGATTCAGAGTGAAAACAGGATTCAGCCGCAGAGGGATCGCAAATGCAACTCACTTCCCATCCTCCCCATGATGACATCAACGACTTCCACACGTGGACACTCCTTTACGGGGGGGGGGGACAGCACAGCCCCAGCCATGCTGAAGTCTGAGCTTCAGCTGTCTAGGTGCCGGCTCGTCCTTCAGTGAGCAGAAGGTTTGCGGCTGAGGCATCAGCCCAGCTGCCTTCTCTCTCTCACAGCTGACACCTATCCTTCCCTCTGCTCACCCTTGTTTAGCCTGCCCCACACCGCCAGAGGCCAGTCACCTTTTAGAGAGGACTGACTTCTGACCTTGAACACAAAATGAAAATGTGTATCTTATCCTCGGGAGGTAATTCAGAGATGGGCCACAAAGCTTGTGGTAGGCATTTTCTCCCAGCAGAGTCGGGAACAGGTTGTAGCAATTGACTGGTTGCTATGGTTACACAAGCTAGCTAGGCAGTGCCAACAGCAACATTCAAATCCAGACCCTGACTTGCCTGCTCCCTGTCAGAGGAGGCCATTGCTGGATGAAACATATTAACAGATGACGTGGGGCAGCTTGCACTCCCACGGGAGGTGGCTTCCATGATAAACAGACACTATCAAGGTTAAATCCCTGGACCGTAGAGGGGACACCACCCTTCTCTCTAGCCTGTTTGTGTCAGAGTAGCAAAAACAAAGAATATACCCCATGGAAATGGACCATGCATAAAGACCAGGTTCACATACTATTGGTGGGACCTACCCTGGGGCAATCCTGAGCCGTCTGTACGTGGCCCATTTCTCTGTTTGGTTTGTCTCCAAGGGCAGAGCCATCGGTCTTGCAGGCTCTCAGACAGGGTGGGGCAGTGGCCCTCTCTAACGTGGGTGAGCTTGATCCCAGCAGTTGAGGAACTAAACAGATCGAAAGGGCTGACCCCCCCATGAGCAAGAGACGACTCCTCTTGCCCAGCAGCGAGATTTCTCCGGCTTTAACCCTGGGACTGAAAGAAACGCTCTTCTGGGTGGACATGAGCCACCGCGGGTCCGCACAATGGTGGGACTCACTCGCGCCTGGAATCACTTGCTGCATTTCGCTACAGGAAGTGACTTTCTACACACACCTCGTCTCTATGGAAAGCCCTAAGGCAAGTCAGAGTCCAAGGAACGCCTTTGAGGTTTTCAGCCCATCCTGCATACACCCTGAAGACGGCCACTGTGCCCGGGCCAGGTGCGGCCGCTGGGATGGAGACTCTGTTCCTAACACTATGTCTGAGCTCGTGAGAGGTTCAGCAGTCAGTCCTTCTGAGATGGACGAGGGGCCAACTCTCCGCAAATCGAGGACTTGTCTACTTCAAGCTTCAGTCTTTCCTTCTACCGTCCCAGAAGGAAGGAAGAGATAAAGTGAAACGGGGTGTCGTCTCAGATAATGGCTGCGATTTTGTATTAGTAACACCCGTGGCATTGAGTCCTGTCAGCTCCACAGGCTCCAGAGTCACTTAGGAGATAAGCTTCCGGGCATGTCTGTGAGAGACCCATCCATTTAAAATGTACAACATGGTGGTATTTGTGTATTTCCAGAGGTGTGCAACCATTAGCACATTCTGATTCTAAAATGTATTTATCACAACCCAGAACTCCACCGGTCACATCCTGTCCTCTAGACCTACCCCAGACCTCAGTTGGCACCAATGTGTTTTCTGCCTTTATGTCTGTCCATGCTACATTCATGGTATTACACGACTGTGGGCTTTCCAAGTAGCTCCATTTCCTCAGCGGACTTCTGAAGCTCCCTCATACCGTATCACGTCTGAACTTGGTATCACTACTGATCCTTTCTGAGAACACCATCACTCACATAGTGGTGTAGATGCATACGGCTCAAACCCTGCGTGTCCACGCTCAGGCCAGAGAAACAGCATGGCCTTGCTGCCTGGTTCTTCACAAGAGCCTGCAGAGACTGAGAGAGGGGTTGGGGTGAGGCTCCCCATCAGAGTGCTTGCCTAGCGTGCATGAAGTCCTAGGTTCCATCCCTGGCCTGTGGAGGGGGAGGAGAATGAGGAAAAGGAGGAGGAGGAGGAGGAAGAAGAGGAGGAGGAAGAGGAGGAGGAGGAGAAGGAGGAGGAGAAGGAGGAGGAAGAGGAGGAGGAGGAGGACATTGATGATGAAGACAACAGAGAATGGGAAAAAATAAACCTTTACATTGATTACATTAGTGTCCAACACCTTGTCCCAGGTGTGACAACCCCCTCCCTCAGTCACCCTCCTACATACTTCTAATGTCTGTATTATCATTCCCGTGGCCCCTAGGTTCAGAGACGCTAAGGAACTAGTCACACGGCCATCATCAACTCAGACTCGCTTGCCTTGACATCTCTGCCTCCCCACTCCCACCCCGCAGCCACTACCCCATCCCTCCCCTGCAA
Source organism: Ondatra zibethicus (assembly GCA_004026605.1). Taxonomy (NCBI): domain Eukaryota; kingdom Metazoa; phylum Chordata; class Mammalia; order Rodentia; family Cricetidae; genus Ondatra; species Ondatra zibethicus. Next base: position 22,785 of record PVIU01021594.1, read on the forward strand.
GAATGTGGGGTGAAGCATCCAGTTATGGGCCTACCTGCTTAGACATTGCCTCACCGAGAGAGCACAGGCTAAGCCGAGGCTGGGGTGATATAAAGATTCTAAATGAGTCTGGGTGCCGTGATCAGAAGGGGGAAATGGGGAGAACTTTCCCCAACATGCAGAGATGCCAAGAACCCCACTTTCTACACACTGGGAGTGCATGTAGGGGCCTCAGTGGGCCATAGGCAGAAATCCACCTTCCTCCAAGAGAACACAGGTAGGAAGCAAAGTGCCCGGTCCTCAAGAAATAGCATTTCCCAGGGAGATACCCCACTTCTGGGACTACCCAGGTCCATGCCCAGGGCACTTCTCACCCATCCCACAAATGATGGACTTAGATTGCTACAAAGCCTAAGGACCCGAGTTTCATTCCTGAGTCCCAGGTAGGAGATAACCCATTCCTATACACCCTCTTCCAGAGAGAGAGAGAGTGTGTGTGTGTGTGTGTGTGTGTGTGTGTGTGTGTGTTGTGTAAGTGAAGGCCGTCTCTGTCCCCTCCACTCAACATATCAAAAGCAAACTTATTCTTCCCAACTCTTTGCTGCCTTGAGGACAGTGTGAAGAAATGAGGTGTCCTGTTACATAGAATTACCACAGTGATGGATGAGCAATGGTGACGGAATCAACCCGGCAATCCTGCAAATGTATGCAGAGTCTATTCGTTTGGTCCTTTCAGCTATCAAGCCCGAGTCTCTCCATCTGTAACACGGACTCACGACACAAATGAACACAGGTAACGTATTTAGAATGAGGGAGGTGGTGCACAGAAGTGTACCATGCCACCGCGTCACCTCTGTGTCAGGAGTCTCCTAGCTCTGGGGCCAGTGAGAGAACCAGCCCACTCCCATAGGTAGTGAGCAAGAGACGGGATTGTAGTAAGAAGGCCACTAGTTTGTTCCTGGCCACTTAGCCCCAAAATAATCACACAAAAACTATATTATTTAAATCACTGCTTGGCCCATTAGCTCTAGATTCTTATTGGCTAACTCTTACATATAACTTAACCCATTTCTATTAATTTGTGTGTGGCTTACTGGCTAAAGTTCCTGCGTCTGTCTCTGGTGGGGCTCCATGGCATCTCTTGACTCCACCCTTCTTTCTCCCAGCATTCAGTTTAGTTTTCCCTGCCTACCTAAGTTCTGCCCTATCAACAGGCCAAGGCAGTTTCTTTATTCATTAAGCAACAAAAGCAACACACAGACAGAAGGACCTCCTACGTCACCGGATGAATAAATGAGAAGGGCCATTTCAGACGGTGAGATGGAGGGGGCACTGGGAAGCTGGGATGGAGCTAGGCCCAGGACTATAGGAAGTGTGACCATGAGTAAGAAAAAGGGGAGCCAGGTCCTTGTATACGGCCAGTCCGAGGGGATCTGCAGGAGCCAAAGACTGAGGTGCAGGGTGGGAGGGAACAAGACCAGAACAAACTGTGGGGCTCCTTGTGGACAAAGCATCGTCTTGGCCATGTTACCAATTTCCAGTAGCCAACTTGGCAACATGGTGGCCAAGGTGGCAGAGCTAAGCATGACCACATATCATACTGAGCTTCCTATTGCTCTTTGACTGTGCAGAGAGTGGGATTCTCTAGCCCCCTCATCCTGCTCTGGGCCCTACCCCTTACATTCTAGTGGTCCCTCCCAGCTCAACTGGACTCCTGGGAAGATTTATTCCTAATATCTCCTAGAACCATCACATAACTTGCAAAAAGCTGATCACACAGGGTGGCCATTGAGGCGATCGGGACCATAAATATCCTGCGTCTCTTTTCATATACACACCGTGACCAAAAGACGCCTTGATCCACAGTGTTCACAAGAAAATGCTACTTGCTGAGCCGATGCCTGCTCCCTGTGCCCTCCTGCTTCACATCCACCATCCGCTCGGCTCAATAACCCTTTTGTTCCCCATGGAGCCCGGTTCTGACTAGCTGGGACCAGGTTTGTTTTTTTCTACATTCCATAAGCCATTACTGGGACCCCTTGACTGGTGAGCTGAAACTCTTGTTCCTTCTGACCATGCCGAGACACTGGGCTGTTTGTTGTTACAGAGGCATTAAAACCATGGCGGAGCAGTCACAGGGAGAGCGGCTCCCATTTTGGGGGGACCAATTAGGACCATGCACACTTTACACACTGGGTAATTTTCAGTTCTCAACAGCCAGGCAACTACGCTATTATTAAAACCATCATTTTTTTTTTCAGTTTAGAAAGGACAGGAGGAAGTGAGGGACCATGAAAGAAAAAGAAAGATAGAGAAGGGAAAGGGTGTGTTGGCATTGGCTTGCAGGCCTGAAAGGGATGGGCACTAATCTGTCTCATTTCAAAGGTTGTGGCTGTGAAGCACCCATGGGGCCAAAATCAAAGACACTGAGGAAGACTTGGGTGACAGAAAGGATAAAGGTTCCCAAAGACAGTCACATCCTGGTAGCTAGAACCTATAGCTAGTATGGCCAAATGAGATTTGCAGTCATGTCTAGCATGAGGTGGGAAGATGATGATGGGCTCCCAGGTGTCCCCAGGGCCACCGCAGCTCCTCTTCTAGAAGGCAAGCAAGCCATGCCGCATATCCCTGCTGGAGCCGAGTCTCACCAGGCTCTCCAGAAAGAGCCTGGATGTGCTGCAAGCTTGACTTTGGCCCCAGGAGACCCGTCTCGATTTCTGAATCCCCAGGACTGTGTAAGAATTCATCAGCGTCGCGGAAAGCCTATCCACCGTCACTGTCACAGGAAACATACATAATGTGGAAACAAGGCGGGGCTCCTGCCCCAAGGGAAGAAGCGGCGGGAGGATGAAGAGGGATGGGCAAAGTTATGGCTGGGAAAGTCGTCCCTGCTTTTGTGCCATCTCTAGAGAAGTGGGGTCCGGGTGTTCCCACCTCCCACAACATACACCTGAGCAGGCCTCTTGGGCTTACACACATAAAACAGTGCCAGAGGGTTTTGTAAGGACCCAACAGTAACGCAGCAAGTGTTTTGAGCTGCTCAGATAGCACACCACAGGCTCTGTGTGTGTGCGGTTCGGGCAGAATACCCCTGTGAGGGAGGTATGTGTCTTAGTGACTTTCCTGCTCACTGGGACAAAGTACCTGCTAGAAAGGACTGGAGCGGGGTGGGAGGAGGATTTTGGCTCCTGGTCTAAGGGGACCAGGTCTATGATGGTGTGAGGTTACAGCTGTGGATGGGGTCAGGGAGCAGAGAGGTGGGGCTAGAACATGGCCCACCCTCCATCAACCCACTTCAAGACGGTTCTACAATCTTCCAAAACAGCCCTGCCATCGTGGGATCAAGTGTTCACATATGAGCCTTTTGGTGACACAGAAACCCTAAGGGCACTGGTGGGAACCCATCCCACAGGAAGGGAAACCGAGGCACACAGAATTGAGTTGCTCAAGGACACAGCTTGGGACCGGGAGTCCGGTTCCAGAGCTGATAGCTTTTGGCCTTTACATCAGCATGCAGCTGGTCCTCCGCTCCTCACAGCTGCCGCTCTGGGTAGCGCCATCCACTCACCCATGGACTCAATCACTCATTCATCGATTCGCTCACTCATTCATTAATTCACCCACTTGTCAGAGTCACTCATTCACTACTTCTCTCCCTCACGTATTCTCTTACTCGCTCGCTCATTTATTCGTGCCCTCGCTCATTTGCCAAGCCTTCATTGATTTACTGACTCAATGACTCATTCTCTAGCTCATCTGTGTATTCATTCACGGGCGTCTCATTTGGCTTCTTGAGTCCTGAGGATAAAGACACTAAAAGCATCCCCCACACTAAATCAAACAGCTAAATCAAGCCTGCACAAGGCAAGACCACCTCACCCAGAGGGGAATGGCCAAAACGCGGCCATGCTGGGGAGAGGGCCCTGAGTATTCATCATTCCTGCGGAGACACGAGCGTGCGTGAAGCTGCAGCCATGTTTGCCTACAAGGGTTTCTTCATAAACTCTACTGGGGACTGCCCAACTTCACAGGCAATGGACGTTCACTATCATGTTTCTGGTCCAGCTTCACGAGCATTTCTTTGTACATTTCTCATTCGTCTAGACTATTTTAAACACATCACCAACTGGAGTGGTCCATACGAAAACAGATGTTAAGTAAAAATATCTGCATTAATCTGAGCTGCAAGTAAAATAAAAAATAATGTCTTAGGAGTTCTTCGGCTCCTTTCTTTGGAACATGACAAAGTATTTTGTATTTCACTCCTCAAGTTAATGTGTACTGAGGCACAGGTAGGTGCCTGGTATGTACGGCGTGTTAAAGCCCAGGAAACTAGGGTGCAGAGAGCTAGTGTGACTTGCTCAAGCCGCACCGCTTCTGGGCTAGGGAGGGAATCATCACCATGCACAGATACGGGGTCTTAGAGCTGAGTGACGGGCAGCAAAGCCCAGGAAACGTCTGAGTACCTGAGCAGCTGTCTCTACTCAAGGGTGAAGGAAAACACTCTAAACTGTTAGGTGGACTGGAGGAGGTGTCTTTGTTGACTTGAAAAGTCACCTCACATTTAGTTACTTCTGTGTCTCTAGGATTCTGGTCACTGGAAGCTGTGACGGATATATAGAAAGAGGGACAGACCTGGGAGATGCCTCAGCATGGCTGACGGGCTTTGCATCTCTGCCATACTCCTGCATGGTTAGACAGCAGGAGGTTGAGGCCAGGCAGGTGGCCAGTGCTCAGAAACACCTGCTAGCATCATCAATGGGTATGAGTCACGGGGCGGTTCATGGAGGGGGGTTTCCTTTTACGTTCCCATATGCTGGTGTATCCTGGCAGACTCTGCCAGGAAGCAGGACCAATGGCCTCTTTATTCTCCCTCCCTGGAGTTGCCCACTCTTTCCTGACCCATTTGGCACAGATACCTGCAATGCGTCTGCAGGACAGGGAGACCCTGCACAGGCCCCCCGAGAATTATTCATGTAAGCAGTTACTCTGGCCCTGGTGCCCTGCCATCCCTGCGGGCAGCATCCTCTATGTGTGCAAGACTCTTTGGCTGACACTGTTGGGCATTTTCCTAGTTGGAGATGGAAACTCAGGAGACCTTAATTGTTTTTATCAAGTACCTAAATGTAGATGGAAGTTTCTGTCGTCCCCCTCCCCCACTCCCTGTGGCGTCCCCGCCCTCTCCCTCCACCAGGTCCCACAGCGGTTCAGTCCCAAAGAAACACACCGAGGCTTATATTAACTACAACTGTTTGGCCTATTAGCTCAGGTTTATTATTACCTAGCTCTTACAACTTAAATTAACCCATAATTCTTGTTTATGTGTAGTCACGTGGCTTGGTACCTTTTCTCAGTGAGGCATTCTCATCTTGCTTCCTCTGCATCTGGCTGGGGACTGCATCTCTGCCTTTCCTCTTCTTAGAATTCTCCTAGTCTGATTGCTCTGCCTATACTTCCGGCCTGGCTACTAGCCGATCAGCGTCTTATTAAACCAATATGAGTGACAACTCTTTACAGTATCCAAGGGTGTCATCCCACAGCTCCTGAAGCCAGAGCAGAAATCCTAGTGTCCCCTCCCCCCTGGCCTACCACAGCAGCATTTCCCAACACCGGGACACTGTGACTGGACACTCAAGAACGGGTTGGTGGTCACCGTGCCAAGGTTTTCAACCAACTGTTGGCTCTTACCCTTCAGTCACCCTGCCCTGGCACAGCGAAGAAATGCTGAGTCATCACCAAGTTGGTTCATGTCGATGTCCCATGGCCACATGATCAGCAAGAGATGCAAGGGAAATCAGTATCCCACAGCTACATGTCCTCTGAGGGACACGGGCATGATGGCTGATGGGGAAGCCTTGTTAACCAATTATCTTTAGGAGGTGGGACCAAGCCAGGTGGTGGTGGCGCATGCCTTTAATCCCAGAACTTGGGAGGCAGAGGCAGGCGGATCTCTGGGAGTTCGAGGCCAACCTGATCTACAGAGCTAGTTCCAGGACAGGCTCCAAAGCAATACAGAGAAACCCTGTCTTAAAAAACCAAAATAAATAAATAAAAAGAGGACTCCCACCAACAGCTGAGTAGACCTTGTCTTCCCTCTCCTGATGAGGCCAGTAAGCTATCCAGCAAACCGTACAGTGAGCCTCCTGTGCGTGTTGGCAAGCTTCCACTGCTGGCCAGCTGTTGGGTCTGACCAGGCTTTTATTAAAACAAGTCCAGGCTGGGGAAAGGATTTATCACGAGCCTTTTTTGAACTAATATTTGGTGAATCGAGCATTTTCTATGTACCAGACACTGGCCGTCGTCCTGAGTTTGCTCAGGCTTTTTGAGGGAGCCACGAGTAACCCAACCTACAGGAAGTCAACAGGACAGCTAAGCTTGGGGCAGGAAGATGTGGCGGGGCTGGGATTAGATTCTAGGCAGCATGCTCTCTGCAGCTGGTTAGCTTCGACAGCACCAGAGAACCCGAGAACTGTGTCCAGGGTCACACAGCACATGACCTGGGGTCACTCTGAACCCACAGTCCAGGCAAGAAGGGCATTTTTCTGTCAAGTGTCAGGAACCCTATGTTGGGCTCTGTCAGCTGGGCTGTGAGTCAGCGGGTCCTGGACTGGGTGGTGATGGCGCCTCATTCACGGTCTGGACGGTTTGGATGATGAACGCACAGACCAAGCTACTGTGCTAGGTCTGCCCTATGAATCCAGCCTGAGGCAGCGGAAGGACCCAGAAGCTTCCTTTTCAGAGACACAACCTTCTCTTGCAGTTTCTGAAAGCTGGAGGGGTAATAGGTTCAATACAAGCAAGGCTCTCCAAATAGTGATAAATACCTCAAATTAGCCAGCGAGTTTAAAAGCCTGCAGGCTGCTCTTTTTTCCCAGAGCAGGAACAGGCTCCTGATTGTAGCCTGTTAGAATGGAACATTCAGAGGAGCCTGGAGTCGGCAGGCAGGGGAGGCGCTGGGGCTGCCCCGGGACACTGGCCCAGCTGGCTGGCCAGGGGACACAGCGGGATTGTGGAGTTTACAGAGGAGAGGCTGTGGCCAAAGGGAATCGGGGCCGGGGCTTTTCTCTTTTCCTGGGGCCATGCTCCTTCCTATAGAAACGGGGACAGGGAAATGTTAGGGCTGAAACGGCTGCTGTAGGACACGAGAGGCTGTTCCGTGTTCTTACAGGAAAAGCACAGCAGCGTCACTGGGGCTGTGGTCTCCCGGACACAACTCCCTTCTTCCATACAAACCATGGAGGCTACTGCCATCAGATGAACTGTTCACCCCAGGAGATAATAAAGGACAGAAAGACAGGCAATGACAGCCAGAAGCACGTTGGGGCCTCTTCCCTTCTGCATAAGACAAGTGATCTCTAGCCGCAGGGACGAGAAGCGTCATTGGCGAGGAATGGATTCCCTCTTCCGTCAGTGTGGTACCCTGCTCTGAGTATGGAATCTGGACTGTGACACTGCCTACCCCCTGCGGCTGCAGAAAGACTGGGAACAGGAGAAAGATGTGGTTTCCTGGGTTACAATCTCAGGAACTTACACACCTTGGGTCCTATCTTCCCTTCTGGCTTGGCCTTATCAGGAGCTAAGAAACTCCGTCTTCTTACGGAGATAACAGGGAACGTGTGAGTCCAGACGTCGGAATTCTAACCAAGCTCCCCAGACTCCAGCTTCTGTGACGTCGCCTGTACTGGCTACGCTACTTCCTGAAGACTCTATGGATCCAGTTTGTTAGAGTCAGGCACCATAGTTCTGGCTGGCGACGTTGGTCACCTCTGGGACTGTACAAAAGCATAGTTCTCTGAACCCCAGTGCAGACCCTGAAGCTCAGACCAGTGGTGTCTGGGTGACCTGTCGCATCACCCACAAACCTCTGTGAGCTGGCTCTTGTATTTCCAGCATGTGGAAGGAATATTTTCATCTGTAGGCAGGTACAAATGAAAAATATATAGATATCATTTTCCCCAAGAAAAACCTATGAAAATCACATGGCCTCATCTTAACAAAATCTCACTTTTCCTTGGCAGGATTCAAGGCAGGGGCTAAAGCTTGCTGTGCTCTATAGCAGCTGCTGGCCGCCTGCACTACACTTTGAAGACAAAAATCTCATGTTTGTTTATTTTGAGACAGAATTTCTCTGTGTTACAGTCCTGGTTGTCCTAGAACTCACTCTGTAGACCAGGCTGGCCTACAAACTCAGAGATCCACCTGCCTCTGCCTCTCAGGTGCTGGGATTAAAGGTGTGTGCGGCCATCACCCGGCTTGATTTTGTTTTTCTTTTTTTTTTTAAATTTTTTTTCACATTTAATTTTTTATTATTGCATTATAAATAGTACCATTCAAAATTTCCACCTCCTCCGCTCCTCCCATTTCCCTCCCGCTTCCCCACTCCCCCTCCCCTTTTCCCCTCCAGTCCTAAGAGAGGGCAGGTTACCCTGCCCTGTGGGAAGCCCAAGGCCCTCTCGCCTCCATCCAGGCCTAGGAAG
>PVIU01021595.1:0-31290 GCA_004026605.1 Ondatra zibethicus
GGGCATAGCATCCCTTCACTCATGGCTTCAGGGTCACCTGGCAGAAATGAACAAGATGTCACCACCAAGCGTCTGTTTTCCCTCATGCTTGTGAACAGGAGCATGGAAACTGCACACGGGAGCTCACTCAGCATGACGAAGGATGGACACTGAGAGAGGAGAAGGCACAGGGGGAGGGGGAGGGCCCCAGGGATGTGTGCCCTCCCATGGGGCTCTGGAAATGAGAGAAATGGCCAGAGGAAAGTCTTGGCTGGCCATGAACACTATTCATAGAAAGAAGCACTTGAGGGTTCAAAGGTGTAAGGAATGGTCCAACGAGTGGACCTGGAGCCAGAACTCTGGGTTCCCCTGTTCTCCATCTTCCCCCTCCTTCCCCTCCTAGCTGGAAGGCTTCCTAGCAGGCTGTGTCTTTGCCTCCTTGTCCCTGGCCTCTCCAGCCTTGTTTCTTTTGCCGACGCAGCTCCTCACTAACTAAGTCCTGCTGTGGTGAGTCACGCTGACTTGGCATCTATCCTTGGCCCCTTCTCCTGCCTAGCTGAGTGCAGATCTGCAAGTACAGTGCTCCAGGCAGGCCCTGGCATGGTCCCTGAGAGGCTGGAGGGAGCACACTCAAGCCCTCTGCTCTCCTCAGCCATCACAAGGCTGCCATAAATGGTGCAGAGGGGGAACACAAACCCTGGGGCCAGGCAGGAGCTGAGCCCCCCAGCACCACTCAGGGTCAGAGGTAGAATGTATCGCCATGCCGTAGAAGGCTATGACGTCTCCAGGTGACATAATGCTGTGGGAGGGTTGTGTGTTTAGCTCATTGTTGATGGGAATGTTGTTTAGTGGCTCATGGCTGTCCACAGTGACCAGCCAAGCACAGACTGGCCAATGCTGGCACGGGAAGTAGGTTGCAAGGGAGATTCATGGAAGCTCTGCTCCTCCCAGCGATTCCTCCAGAATTCTCCTGCCATTGCTGTACAGAACAGGGGGAGAAACCCAGCCTCTTGGGTCTGCTTCTAAACAGTGGGAGGAGGGTGCTGCTGAGCCCTAGCCAGTACCAGAACCAGAGTATGAACCGGTCTACACTTGCAGACACTGTCCTTGTCTATGAAGATGGCCAGAGGGATGGGGCAAGTCTTAGAACGAGGCCCCGTGTAGTCCACTGATGCAATGCTTAGATCGGGGCTCATGCTGCAGCCAGGCTAGTGACATCATATGTCTGGCCCTTGATTCCCAGTTGGCCTTGCTAACATGGCTTTTTCCTGGGCCTCGTTCTCCTAGTCTGCAAAGTGGGGGCTGTAGAATCTCTAAGACAATATATGAAATGAACTGACGCATGCCAGACAAAAGACTGTCTGATAAGCCCTAGTGTTCCCTGGAGAGTTCTGGTTCCCTGACACCATTCACAGGTGGATCAAGAGTGCAGGCAGAAACAGAGGGGGGTTCTACCTTCTAGCCCACCTCTCTGGGGATGGTTTGTTCTAGGCACCAGGTTGGATCTCACTCGCCTTTAACTGCTGCCTGTAGGAGCCACAGGACCCCATTTGAGGGTAGGGTACCAACATTCAGACTGGCCAGGGCTGCATCCTAGTTCTGACCATTTCCCTCTTTCTGCCCCTAATGCTTCCTCCTAATTCTGTGGGCAATGGGGCCTCAGGGTACCCTGGCCAGAGTACAGAAAGGATTCCCAGGAGAGGAGACAGCAGTTTTCTGGGGCTGGAGCCTGTGCCCTGAGGTCCTGTCAGCCCTGTGCAACTGCGTGGCATCTCTGTGGCTGCCAAGAGCCCATCCCACAGCTGAACCGGGGCCTAAGATGGCCTGCCTTGGCCCAAGGTCTCCACTCCAGCCTGTCCTAGGCATCCCTGTGGCTTGCGGACACTGTCACCACTATTACCTTCAATGACAATCTTGATTGCTGGTCTCCTACTCTGCCTGCCTGCAGAGGCTGGCCTCCACCCCTGAGGAAGGTGCCTTCCAGCCTGCCGTTTACTAACTCCCAGAGTGCTCCTGGCCTAATGCTGGTTCTGTGGTGTCCACAGGGGGAGCAGGGCGAGGATGGCAAGGCTGAGGGCCCCCCTGGGCTACCTGGAGTTCAGGTTAGTTCCTTTTCTGTTTCTCAATGTAATCAGGCTACTGAGAGCCCTCAGAAGATGGGCTCATGTTTATCCATTGTCTTCGTCATTCAGGGTCCCGTGGGTGACCGAGGAGACCGTGGGGAGCCAGGCGACCCTGGATACCCTGTAAGTATTGCAGCTCTTCCTTTGGAGGGCGTAGAGATGGTGGTGAAGGGGAGGCAGTCTGCACTGGACACAGGCTCCTGCCCCTACCGCATCCATCCACTGGCCATCAGGGGCAGAGAGCATCCCTTTATGAGGCCAGGTTAATACCATAAAGGAAAGACCTGGCCTCTGCTGAGAAACAGGAGGGTGAAGTCGGGAACATTAACCATCCACATAGCCAGCGGATTGGCCCAGTTTCCTTCCAGCAGGATCTTGAGTAGTCACTTCTGGGGGCGAGGGGTGGAGGGCTGGCTCAGTTTCCCCACTGTGTTTTATGACAGCCTTCCTAGCAGAAGCAGCCATTGCTTCTCCCTCCATTCCAACTGCCCTGTTGCTCTTCTACCCACATAGCAGCTAAGCTCAGGGTCAGAGATGTGTCTGGAAGAGCAGCAGTTCCCTGGCCACTTCAGAAGGGCCTCACCTGTCTCTCCTTGGCTTTCAGGGTCAAGAGGGAGTTCAAGGGCTCCGTGGAAAGCCGGGTCAGCAGGGCCAACCCGTGAGTCTTGTATCTTCTTGCTATAAGCAGGGTGGAGCATCAGAAATGACAGAATAGGGCCTTTAAAACTTAAGGGATCGGCCCTGCAGGGGGACATGAGGAGGCAGCCCATGCTGTAGTTTATGTCCTAACCCTGGGGCTCCCCAAGAGCCTGCACCCCAAACCCTTCCCCACCCATCCCCCTCCAGGCGGAGACTGGTCACCCTCCCCAGGAGAGAGGCCTGGGCCGCCTTGTGTCATCTCACCTTGGTTTGCAGGGGCATCCGGGACCCCGGGGGCAGCCGGGACCTAAAGGATCAAAAGGCGAAGAGGTGAGAAAGTTGGGGTTTAGTGGGGAGGCTGAGTCCTGGAGTCAAGGGCATGGGTTGGTCTAGAGTCACACAGTCAGCAAGCAGGGCCGGGAGATACCATCGTCCACAGGCTCTGCGGCTGTCGGCACTGGCTGAAGGATCAGCCATTGGGTAGAAGTTAATGTAGCCAGGAACTCAGCTCACATCTCTGTGGGGCTGCAATGAAGGAGTGAGAGTAGGAAGGAGCTAGTAGAGGGATAAGGAGGGAGGGAGAAAAGCAGACGAACAAGATGGTTACAGAGGACTCCTTGCTGTGTGTCCCTGACCCCTATAGTTCCTTCCGCTAGGCCTGATAGAGATCTTCTTCACTATGTCCCAGGGCCCACACTCCTTACGGACATCCACACTCAAGACCCACTGGCTCAGCTGGCCGTAGGCTCTGAGCACAAATGTAACACCTGTGAATGGTCTTGGCAGCAAGGGAGCCAGAGAAGGAAGTCAGGGTGGCCCAGAGCAGCAGGGATAACCCCGGGTGACTCTAGAGGTGGCCACAGCCCTGAGTTTGCAGGCATGAGGCTCTCTGGTAGATGACACTCGTTCACAGGGCCTATGGTTCTCCTCTTGGTGCCTCCTTCCAGGGCTCCTAGGCCCTGCTAATGTCTCTTGTTTCTGTTTTCTCAGGGCCCAAAGGGAAAGCCTGGCAAGGCTGGGGCGTCAGGTCGGAGGGGGACTCAGGTGAGCGGCACAGCTCCTCTCTCACCGCCAGGTTCTGTGTCCTCCTGAGATGGTTTGACCAAGTTCTTCTGTACCTCCAGGGACTGCAAGGGCTGCCAGGGCCCCGGGGTGTGGTAGGAAGACAGGGCCCTGAGGGCATTGATGGACCTGATGGGATTCCTGGCAAGGATGGCCAGCCAGGATATCAGGTAAACAGGACTTTGGGTAAAAACTGGTGTTAGGGACTTCCACAGGTTGCACACAGCTCATGGGCCTGAAGAGTCAGTTAGAAAACTGGGTGGCATATAGGTAGATCGTCTTTCATCTATGGGGTTCTTATCATTGTCCTACCCCTAGCAAGTATGACCATCTTCCTCCAACTCACTGGGTCCCAGTCAGCAAGCATCCTCCTACCTGTTTTCTTTACAGGGAGATCAGGGAGATGACGGAGCCATGGGCTCCATGGGCCCTGCTGGGAGAAGAGGAAACCCAGGTGTGGCTGGCTTGCCTGGGGCACAGGGGCCTCCAGGATTCAAGGTCAGCTCTTATTAATCTTCCTTTCTACCCTAATCCTGACTGTAATGATACTGGTTCCTAGAGTATCCACGTCCTAAGGCCCATGTGAACATGGAGCCTTTGTTGTGGTCTTTTCTTGGGGATCCCTGTCCTCATCTTGACCCAAGTTTAAAGGATAGTTTGTCCAAGTGGCTATCAGTACTGCCCCCCACTGAACCATACAAATCTTCCACATTAGTTGAGTTGTCCACAGGCGCCCTCTGGTGGGCCTTTGTGAGACAACAGGTTGCTTACCACTGCGATTCTCTGTAGCTGCTTCTGTGTCTGACTTAGGGCCACACCCTAGAGGCAATATATAATGAAGGACCCAGACATGGTGTTTGTCTTACCTAAGTTCTTGGTCTAGCTGGGAAAAGGTTAGGACCCTCTGTATTTGACCAGGGAAGTGGGGCAGGAGGCAAGTTTGGAGATGCAGCCTACATGTCTGGCTTCTGCTGGGGGTAGCATCCCACCAATCCTCATGGCTCCCTCTACCACTGCCATCCTGAGGCCTCCTGAAATCACTACCTTCCCGTTCCTACACCATCCCCACTGCTGTCGACTGGTGATGCTGCTGTGTTTCTTTAAGGGTGAAAGTGGGTTACCTGGGCAACTGGGTCCTCCTGGAAAGCGAGGGACCGAAGGTGGAACAGGGCTTCCTGGGAGCCAGGGGGAGCCGGGATCCAAAGGCCAGCCGGTGAGTAAGTCCCAGGGCATATACATGACCACACACCCACATGCTTAAAGTCATGAGTACACACCTGTGCACATGTACACACACATACACACACACACACAGAGACATGCTCAAAAGGCATATCCACTCATATACACACACACACAAACACTCATGCACTCACAGGCCTAGAAGCTACCCATGTACTCATACATGATGCCAAAGTCAGAGTCATGCACTCTCTGAGCACTTGGTGGCGTTCTCCTCGTTGGCGTGCAGGAAGGAGGTATTGTGGGGCTAGAATAAAACATTTGAGTGGCCCATTCAGCATGGGAATCAGGATCATGGGTAGAACATGGCTCCGTGGGCTCTGGGAACAGTGTTCTTTCTGCACAACACTGTCTCCCCGCACCCTACCTAGTTGAAAACTAAGTAGGCACCTAAGTGATCCACGAGTCAAAAGAGAAGTCAGAAGGTAAATTAGTTTGAATCAAGTGAAATAAGAACACACTATGTCAAAATTGGTGAGATACTTCCCAGTATCTCAGGAGTATTTGTAGCAACTTAAATCAATGGTGGCATCAGAAGCCATCCTAAGACTCTAAGAAGAATAGAAACAATAGAAGCAATAGAAAGCAAATTATGAAGATCATAAGTAGAAAATTGGGTTTTTGAGATTAATAAAGTTCATATATGTCTAGCCAGACTTCTCAAGACAAAACAAGCAGAATATGTATGTTTATATAGAAAACTAATGTCAGAATGAGAGATGGCATATGTCACTAGAGATCGCAGAGCAGAAAGAAGTGTAGTAGGAGTACCATAAATAACTTCACGTTGGGAAACTACGGAACCTCGATGGAATGGGCAAATCCCCTCAGAGACTCCAAAAGGAGGCTTTCTTCCAAGGGCAGAAGCACATCACCACTTCTGCCAGTGTTGTGCCGCAGACCTAGCTGGTGCAGTATGGCAAGAAAAGTAAATAAAGGTATTCACATAAAAAAAGGAGTAGAAATTTGTTGTATGAAATGATTTCCTACGCAGCTGTCAGTGGAGGGTTTCTGTTAGGAGACTGTGCTTAATAGTACTGTTTGGGTGGGCGGGAGACATCTGTGTGTCTGTTTGTCTTCACCCATTAAGGACCTGGGACAGGAGCTTCTGAGTATAGATCATCACTGTGGGACTTGGAGCTAGGTTCTGCCTGCTCCTCTACTAGAGGGCACAGATGCCTGTCCACTCCACCCCTCGGCTGACTGGCATCTGGCATGGATGACTGGCAGCATCCTTGTCCTGGCTCCATTCACACCATCTCGTCTTGCTCTCTCCACAGGGTGACTCTGGCGAGATGGGCTTCCCGGGAGTGGCTGGCCTCTTTGGACCCAAGGTACAGTGCACCTCCCACCGTGTCTACTGTCGCTCATCCATCTGTGGATTCACTCCTGAGTCTTCACTTAGCCCTCACAGTGCCAGCCAGAAGGTGGAAGTGTATTCATCCTATCAACTTTGTGCCTCGGGCACACGAGTCGATTAAAACCTTGCTTTCCCAGTCTGTGAACGGGAAAGAACAGCCAAAGACTATTGCAAAAATTAAGACCTGAGACATACACCACACAGCACCCTGCTGGCACACAGCTGGTTCCTGTCTAAGAATCAAGGGCCTTTACTATTCTTTCCAGGGCCTCTCAGATAAAATAAAGAGGGTACAGAGCAGCCAGAACTCAGGGGTAAGAAGATTCCTAGGTACTCCCCAGTGGTTGCCCCAGGCACACCCTTTTCTGCTTCTCACAGGGCCCCCCTGGAGACCTCGGTTTGAAAGGCATCCAAGGCCCTCGGGGGCCCCCTGGCTTGTTGGTAGGTCTTTCTTCTCCCTGTCTCATCTTGGTAGACGCCCCAGGCCTGAGGCCAGCGTCACACAAGTTTCCCTGCTCCTTTGCTCTTCGAGCCCTCCCTACATGCAGTTGTTGCCAGCTTCTTGCCTTTGCTCGCCATGTCCCTGCTAGCAGACTACACACCGCTGCCACTGCCCCCGTCCTTTCCCTCCCTATTCTTGTGCCCACCTCAGCATGCAGGAATGCTCAGAAGATGCATGACCCAGCCCTGCTTGAATGGGGTACCCTTTTCATTCCTATGGGACACTCAGCTGCCACTCTCCTCTGTCACTCTATTCCCCAGGCCCAGATCGAGGACTCATAGCCTCTCTCTCCTTTAGGGAAAGGAAGGTATCATTGGGCCCCCTGGAATGCTAGGACCTTCTGGACTCCCGGTAGGTGCCAGGGGGAGGCTGCCGGGTCTCCTGCATTGTAGGTTCAAGCATTTCTTGACTCAGAGCTAGTCTGAGCCTTGATTTCCCCATATGAGAAGTAGGACTTCTCTCTGAGCCCTAACTCATTAATGTGGTTTGTTGCAGGGTCCCAAAGGCGACAGAGGCAGCCGAGGGGACTGGGTGAGTGGACAGCCTGACAGGCAATGCAGTGGGGCAGTGGGAGGTGACCGCTCAGCCACAACTCCTAACTGTCTCTCCCTCAATTCTGTCTTCAGGGACTGCAAGGCCCAAAGGTACTTAGGTCGGTGTGAGGATTCGGAGCTGGTGACAGAGATGGGGCCAGTACCTCCTTTCCATGGTGGCATTCTCCAGTGTTTCCCTCTGTGTGTGTGTGCGTGCGCGTGTGCGTGCGTGTGTGTGTGTGTGCGCGTGTGTGTGCGTGCGTGTGTGTGCGCGCGTGTGTGTGTGTGCGCGCGCGCGCGTGTGTGTGTGTGCGCGTGTGTGTGTGTGCGCGCGTGTGTGTGTGTGCGCGTGTGTGTGCGTGCGCGCGCGCGTGTGTGCGTGTGTGTGTGTGTGTGCATCTGTCTCTCTGTCTTTCTCTCGCGCGAGCACACCCTTTATATCCTTCTGTCCCAAGGTAACATCATCCCTGGGTCTGGGTGGGACAGAGGACAGCCTGGGTAAGGGCCTCTCCAGTGCCAACTTGTCTCCCATCTCCTCTTTCTTCCACAGGGTCCTCCAGGTCCGAGGGGGCGGCCAGGTCCTCCGGTAGGTAGCTGCATGCTGAGCATTTTGGATTCCCAGGGCAGGAGGCAGGTTCCTTTGAGGGAGACCAGGGTTGCTTTTGCTTTTTTTTTTCAGTATTTATTTGTTTTTATTTTACGCCTGTGACTGTTGGCTCACATGCATGTACAGGCACCGCGAGCATGCCTAGTGTCTTTGGAAGTCAGAAGGGGGATTAGATCCTCTGGACCTGGAGTTATAGATGGTCATGAGAGCTGGGAACCAAATCCAGGTCCCCTGTAAGAACAGCAAGTGTTCTTCTGAGCCCTCTCTCCAGCCCCTAGACCAAGATTTTGATGACAGAATATGTCCAGCCCCAAAGCCGCATGGGCCTTGTGTGCTTCCTGTGGCCCACAGACTTGTGGAGAGCATAGTGCAGGCCCAGCGGAGACCTGTCGTGTGGCTTTTCCTGGGGAAATGTGAGCCAGCATTTAGACAGGACAGCAACAGGGCAAAGAAAAGCACTCACCGAGGTCTAGCTTAGTGCGCCAATGTACTTACCGGGGACTTAGGGACCATCTGCCGCTCAGTCATCTGCATGACTGAGAAACTCCCTGACATGGGTGATGGTTCCTAAAATCTGTGTCCCTGGAGCTCCCTGCCCAGCTTGCAAGCAGCTTGACTGGCAGGAGAGTCTGCCCCACCCCCAACATACACCCCAGTCTTTGCAACTCGTTATCTGACGACTCTTCCTGAGGTCCCTTGCCTCCTCTAAGGGAAAGTGTTCCAAGCCAAGGAAACAGCTACTGAATGCCCACAGGCTTGTGGCCTAGCAAGCGTCCTCCTGCTGGATAGCCCCTCCAGTCGCCTCCCACACAAGTTCCTGTCAAATACTGACCCTCCACCTTCTTTTCCAGGGTCCTCCTTGGCATCCAGTCCAGTTTGTAAGTTACCAACCATTCTCTTTGACTCCTAGGATGAGGCTGTAGGGTGGGCAGGGGAGAAGAAGCTGATGAGCCTTCTCTGGCCACAGTGACTGTACCTCTAGGATGTCTATGTCCTGTCCTTTGCAATGGAGCCCTGAGCAAGAGCTGTGAGCAAGGGGCTGCTCTAATGCCAGTCCCAGGGTCCTTTACACATGTAGGTTGATGTTGGGCTTTCTCCTCCTTAGACTGTGCGTCTAGAGGGTCAGGCATGAGGCTGCATTTGGTTCCTTTTGTTCTCTGGTGGGCACAGCAGCACCGTCCCAGCTCAACTCTTCCAGCCTGGAGACCACTTAGTCCCCATGTTGTCCCTACACCAGTGAGGACTGGATCGGACCCTGACAGCACCTCCAGGGCA
Organism: Ondatra zibethicus; assembly: GCA_004026605.1. NCBI lineage: Eukaryota > Metazoa > Chordata > Mammalia > Rodentia > Cricetidae > Ondatra > Ondatra zibethicus. The sequence goes on from PVIU01021595.1 coordinate 9,323, forward strand.
TGGCATGGAGAAGGAGCCCTAGGGCTGCTAGATGCTCAGAGTCCCTGTCCTTCACACCCTGCCATTCCTCCCCGGTGCAGTCCGTACATACAAAGCACTTGCCTGTATCACCCATCTCTCCATCAGGAGGACAGGCAGGAAGAAGAGCTAGACAAAGTCCCTTTCTTTCCTAGTTACAGAAAAGGAGAGCGAACTCTATAGCACTATTAGCTGAACTATGCCACTCATCGGATGCCAGGCACTATTAAAAATGCTTTTAGTGGGTCCCAGGAGAATGTTTTATCAGGGATTCATCTTCCAGACCAGGGAACTAAGGTTGGACCATCAGTGGCAAAGTTCAGGGCTGGGAAGCCCCCAACAGCCCTGGTCTGGACCCCGACCCAGACCCCGTGCCATGCTCTTGGTAAGCCATCTGGGTGCCAAGGTTGAGGCCAGGCATACACAAGAGCAATATAATCAGAACCATGGGGTCTGTGGAGATGGGGAGGATGGGTCTCAGCAGCCTGGAGGCAGAAACATCCACTGAGGCCCTCCATCACAGAAACACCAGAGCACTGCTGACAATTGCTAGCTCACTGGCTTGCATGCCTGAACTGGGCTAGCAGCGTTTCCTGCTTCCAGCCTTGAGATACAGAAATATTCCTTTCCTAGTCACAGCAATTAAAAACACACCATTGGGGCTCAGTGTCCTCTGGAGAGCATTAGCACTATCTGGGAAAACCAAATACTCTGTTGGGGACAGGGAAGATTTCCCTAGGCAATGGGAAGTTGTACAAAGGTCCTGGGGCTAGGCAGAAGAACTATGTGTGCCTGGCTCTAGTTCACTGTGGAGGGAGACAAGGATGAAGATCACAGTACCACATGGGGTTTTTAACCATGTTGAGGAGTTTGAACCTAATACCAAGAAGGGCCCTGAGGATCTTCTGAAGGACTTGGTGAGAGGGAGTGGCATTTTCAGCATTGACTTTGCAAAGGAAGGAGGGGCTCAGCAGAGGATGTGTGCCTTGGTCAAGACTCTGTGGGGTGGGGACAGGGGTGGGTGTGAGAAAGTAGGTGCTTGCACCCCGGCTCTGCCTTCAGAATCTGGCTTCCCCTGGGAGGGGGACAGGATACACATCTTTTATTTTCCTTGTATAGCAGCGAGATGACCTTGGGAGAGCTTTCCAGACATGGATGGATGCTCATGCAGCAGTCAGACCAGAGGTACTGCCGGAACTCCTGCTCACGTGACCTCCGGTCCTGGGAGAAAGAGAGGTCATGGAGGTTGATGCTGTCCCCATGGCATAGAGATGCCTCACAGTCTCAGATGGAAACCACAGCCAGGCCAGATGCAGACACCATGCCTTCCCATGTCTTGGGAGCCTCTCACATCTAGTGTGCATCTGGCCTGAGTGAGAGAGGGATTTTTCCTGGACCATAGCCCACAGCAGGTTCCCAGGGTCACCCAGGGGTCACCCAGAAGCAAGGGAGCCTCAGGGTGCTGCTGAGACACAGCCTGGTCAGCTCTGCCCCACAGTTCCAGGCTGAGATGGGTCTCAGGTGTTCCAGCCACTATCCGAGCCCATTTTGCAGCCTTGCTTCCTTTTTATGGTGGGGAGCTCATTCCTCTAGCTCGGACCTCCTACCCACATTGCTACCAACACTGCTGGGCTCAAGCATCCTTTGTCCCTGCTACATTATGTCCCTGACCTTCCCTCTCCTTATTTGTGATATGGAGCGGTAGCCAGTCTAAGCTAGCCAGGAACTGGGAGGTCACCGGGTCCCCCAGACAGTGAGAACTTCAGAGCGATGTGTCTGGGACATTGGACAAGGCCGGGACAAAATGAGCCCATGGCCCTGCTTCTTCATAGCAGGGGTACAGCTATCCAGAGCAGCTGGTGCTGGACCAGGGAGGAGAGATCTTCAAAACCTTACACTACCTCAGCAACCTCATCCAGAGCATTAAGACGCCCTTGGGCACCAAGGAGAATCCAGCCCGGGTCTGCCGGGACCTCCTGGACTGTGAGCAGAGGGTGGCAGACGGTAAGAGTGTCTGTGGGCTGAGCAGGGGCTTCCTGCCTGTGTTGTGGTGGCACAAATTCAGGAGGAGCTCGGGTCCATGGAGTGTAGGCATTGGCATATCTCAGTCAATTTCCTGTCCTCACAGAGATAGACACACAGCATCCTTTATTCACTCAGTAAGCAGCCTCCAAGCTTCACCAAGCCCGGCCTATGGTTCAGACTTTGAGGGCTTTGCAGAGAGAATATGGGCCCCATAGTGTCACAAGCTGGGACCATTCAGAGCACAGAGATAAGGACTTTGAAAGACAAAACAAAACAAAAAACCCTCCAAGGGCTGAGAGAACCCCAGGGGCTTTCTGCTTGAGCAGGGATCGTCAGCGTCTAACCTCATTTGACCTCATCTGTGAGTTAGGGTGGGCCCTGTTCTGGCTTCTAGCTCTGCACAGCAGTACAGAGCCACAAGTAGATGTTGGGGCGCCCCTTCCTCTGCTGCTGAGCTCTTGGCAGCCAGGAAGCCCAGCAGGGATACCAGATGCAGGCAGAAGGGCAGATGAAGGGAATCAGATGTAGCCAGAGCGCCAGCTCCCTGGGCAGGTCGGGAGGAAGCCTGAGCCTTGAAGAAGCTAGAGGGGCTGAGAGCCTGGTTGTCTACTCTATAGAGTAAACACATCCCAGCAGAGCCCAGGGCGGGACTCCCCGCTTGTCAGCTCTATCTAGAAGGCATCCTTCCCTGCCTGTGCCTTGAGATTTCTTGTGTCTGTCTGCCCTGCCCCTTGGCTTCCCACCCCGTTGCAGCCCCGTGACTCACAGGTCCTACAGAGACCCCTCCAGTCTCCTTCTGACACCCATGTCCCTGTCCTGCTCTGCTGCAGGGACCTACTGGGTGGACCCCAACCTCGGCTGCTCCTCTGACACCATTGAAGTCTCCTGTAACTTTACACATGGTGGACAGACATGTCTGAAGCCCATCACGGCCTCCAAGGTACCATCTGCTCCCCATTCCCACCAGGTTCTGCCCATCTTGCCACTCCCTGCCCCGAGCCCTGCTTGACTTCCTGAAGGGCTGTGGGAAAGCTGTCCCCTCTTGAGACATAGTTCCCTCACTTAGAAGTTGGGCGTGTGTAGGTCTAATGTGTGAGTAAGAAACCCTTTCACACTACTGTGTTCTCACACACGTGGGGTCTCAGTGCTGAACAGCACCACTTGCAATCGTCTATAGTCCGGGAGAATCATGCATTGTTGGCACGAAATCAGAGGACTGTCGGGGACATGTGTCAGTCTTGCATGCTTACCCTTTAACTCCTGTTTAGTGCCTGCACACCACGTCTGTCCCTGGGCTAAGCATTCTGGGGTGGGACCAGGCAACTCAACAACAAAGCAGGCAGGCGGCAGCTGAGGGGCGTGGCCATTCTTGTCTAGGATGCCCTTCCACGGCTTGTCTGTCTGCTATACAGGGCTGTCCATGTGGGGTAAGGGTAGGGGTGTGCCACATAGAGAAGCTGCTCTGGCTGCAGAGGAGGTAGGGAGCCCCAGACTTTTGTATCCATTGACTCTCTGAGATGGTGCTGGTTCCACTCAACGAGTCTGCTGGCTTCCTTGCCTAGCCAGACCCTGAGCCAGGTGTGGAGAGGTCAGACTGGCCACTATCCCTGCAGCTGGGGCTCACAGTCCAGCAGGCCACTGCGACTTTTGTGGGCTCCCTTCTTGATGACGTGGAGGTTTGGGGACCACGTGGTGTCACTCTGGAATGGCCACAGAGGGGCCCAGCAGCGGTGTCCTCTCCATCAGTAACAATGGCAGACTAATTAGCTTTGTGTCTCTGTAACAAAATTCAGATACACCTGGAAGGAAAAGAGTTTTCTTTGTCTCCTACAGATTGTTTAGCTCTCTTGCCTTGGGGTCTGAGGTATGGACTATAAATAGTAGAGATGAGATACTTACTTCCTTGGCAGTCAGAAGCAAAAATATCCTCAATGAACTAACCACCTTCCACTAAGTCTCACCTTCCCGTAGCCCCACACCACAGCTCTGGTAGCTCTTGAGTCCTTTATAGACTAAATTCTTTATGGTCCCTTATATTTCCTCCACACTCAGCTTGGGCAAAATGCTTGCCAGCCTCTGAACCCGGCTGAACCCTTAGCTCACCTACCTGAGAGAAGAGAAAACAAACCACAGCAAGACGCCCAGACCTCTCTGGTTCTGGGCTTGAAAAGCCACTGAGCTACAGGACCAGCTCACACGGAACTCGGTTTCCCTGTCTTTCAAGTGGAAAGATGATACAGGAAAAACTAGCCAGGAAAGGGCTGACCCTGGTGCCTTCCAGAAAGGTGGGCATCTGAGGCTTGCTTCCCACCTGCATCTCCCCCACAGCTGGAGTTTGCTGTCAGCCGGGTCCAGATGAATTTCTTGCACCTGCTCAGCTCTGAGGGGACACAGCACATCACGATCCACTGCCTGAACCTGACGGTGTGGCAGGAAGGCCCAGGACACCTCTCTGCCAGACAAGCTGTGCGCTTCCGTGCCTGGAATGGACAGGTCTTCGAAGCTGGGGGTCAGTTCAGGCCAGAGGTGTCTGTGGATGGCTGCAAGGTAACTGTTGGAGCCCCTCATTGTCCCTTGATATGGGGACACTAGGAGAAATTGTTTAGTTTTATGTGTATGTCTTATCATTTTATACTACATTGTATATACTTCGTTATCATTATGTAATCTCATTAGAATGATTTATTTGGAAAACTGACTTTGCGTTCTTCTGTGTGTGAGTGCCTATGTGCATGTGTGCACATGTGTGTGTGTGTGTGTGTGTGCATATGTGTGTTGCTGGGGGTGAACCCAGGGCCTTGCTTCCCTAGGCTAACTTCTCTGGGAACCTTCTAAGGGGGAGTCTATGCCGGTAAGAGTTCTTCAGGCTAATAAGAACATTTGTTATCTCGCAAAAGCCCCGTTGAAAGAGTATCTATTCTCTTCCCTCCTCTGGTCAGGCTGCTTTCTTTCTTTTAACGGTTTTGGTTACTTTCAAATGTCTTAAACAAGATGTGATTTAAGGGCTGAGGGAGACAGAAAGTCGCCCAAAGGTAAAACTACTTTCATAAATTTAATCTAGTAAAGTGTCATTAAGGATGTGGCACCCCGCATGAAGCTACTGAGAAAAAAGATGCTGGAGCACAGCTCTGCGTAAACAGAGAGCCCGTATGTACTCAAGAACACTGGCTGTCCTTGGATCTGGAGAGTCCACTTGTAGAATTGTTCGTGGGAAATAAGTAGGAATGTGTCCCAAAATTAAAACACAGTGAATTTCACACACTATTACTTAACAAGAACAAAAGAAAAAAACATTAAAAATTGAGGTTAGTGGAATGGTTCACACTTATGATCCTACTACCTGATTTGGGGAGGAAGGGGGAAGTAGAGGCAGGAGAAATAGGAGTTTAAGACAAGGCTGGGGTTTATGAGACCCTTTCTCAAAGATAAATGAATAGATAGATAGATAGATAGATGGATGATAGATACATACATACATACATACATACAGGGATAGATACATAGATGATATATAGATGGATAGATAGATGATAGATAGATGACAGATAAATAGATAGATAGATGGATAGATACATACATACATACAGGGATAGATAGATAGATAGATAGATAGATAGATAGATAGATAGATAGATAGATACATGCATGCATACATACATACATACAGGGATAGATACATAGATAGATACATAGATGTATAGATAGATAGATAATTAGATACATAGATGATAGACAGATAGATGACAGATAGATAGATAGATAGATAGATAGATAGATAGATACATACATACATACATACATACATAGATACATAGATACATAGATTGGTGATGGATAGATAGATAGATGGAAATAAAATGGAAGCAACCAAGCCAGATGTGTGCCCAGATGTGCCACATACAAGTCATTGTTTCTGCAAAAAAAAGGGAAGGATGAGAAATGCATTTGTAAATGGCAAGAATCACATTCAATGTCACCTTCCTACAGATCCATGATGGCCGCTGGCACCAGACACTGTTCACCTTCCGGACTCAGGACCCCCAGCAGCTGCCCATTGTCAGTGTGGACAACCTCCCACCTGTTTCATCAGGGAAGCAGTACCGCCTAGAAGTTGGACCTGCATGCTTCCTCTGACCTCCGAACTCTGACCTAGAGGCTCCTCTAAGTCTTGTGGGGAGAGAAGAGGCTGGGGGCAGTTAGTTCCAGAAGATTCAGGACCCCGCCTTAGGACCCTGCTGCAGGCCCCAGATGTTATCTGCTCAGCAGGAATTGAGAAAGGGTAACAGGCTGTACTGAGGCTGTCTGGAGAACACCGATCTCAGCCTAGCCCCAAGAACCCACCAAAGAGCCAATCAGAGCAAGCAGAACTTGTAGCCTACTCCAGCCATGGCCTCTTGCCCAGCTCTGCAGACACCCCCTTCCTCCCCAACTTCCTGCCCAAAGAGCCCCACCCCCATTAATGCCACCTCAAGGGAAGGGTGTGGCGTGCTGTCAGCTGGTCCCTGTTAGGGAGCTTTTGATGTGCAATATTAGAAAGGAGACATGAAAAAAAAAAGAGGATAAAAGGAAAGAAAAAATCTATCTATCTATATATTATTTAAACAAAGAGAAGATATGTTCCTATTTTTTCACCTGGGAGAGGTGAGGAAGAACAAGAGAGCTGGGGGTGTGGAGAGACTGACCCCCAGGCTGGGGTGCTGTATGCTACCTCCCACTGTGAAATCGCTGGTGCTCACAATTGTCTCTTGTAATGTATGTGATTTTTTAAGAAGAAAAAAAAAACCTTATTTAAGATTCTGAAGGTGCTACTATTTTTGTTGCCGCAGGCTTTGAAGAAACTTTTTTAGTGGGACCTTGTCCACAATCTCTCTCTCCTCCAAATGGGGATTTAACAACGTTACTAGTGCTACCCCTGAATCTGCTGAGGAGGAAACAAAGGAAAAAGAAAAAAAGGAAAAAAGAAAAGAAAAACAAAAAAAAATCCTACCAGTAACCAGAAGTATAGAGATTTCTGCTTCTGTTCTTGAGGAGGCCTTCTGATGACTCTAACGCACTCCTCCTTGCTCCTGGAGGGTTCAGCTCCCTTTAGAAGACCTCCCCTGGGAGAAGATTCCTCGGATCTGGGGAAGAGTATCAGCTAGGGCTGACCTTGAAGGTGGATTGTAAATACAAAGCCATCTCCAAAGACCCAAGGTCTTCCCTCCCAAGATCCATCCTCCAAGTGCAGCCAACCTCCCCGCTTTCTCGGCATTACACAGCTATGTAGGGACCCACTGTCCTTTCCCCTAAGTGCCAATGTGGGTGGAGAAGGAAGGACGGATTATGAGCGCCGCGTCAGTCTCCACAACAGTAGCTTTCCATGCGGCCTACATAAGTTGGGACCTCAGTTGGATTTTGAAGTTATTTTAACTATGGAGTTATTTTTGTAGAAGGTTGATGTGACAGTCTCCGTCTGTGTGTTTCTAAAGTTGTGTCATATGGGGAATTGGATTTGCTTTTCATTATTTAATACCTTCCCCAGGCACTGCCTGTGTACCCCTCCCACCCCGCCTCAGGCTAGATGTGCATTGTCTGGTCCCCATCTGAGTGCTGCTTCCTGTTTCCCCTTATGTGTTCCCCTCCAGTTTGTTGATGTGTGTTCACTGCCTTCCTTTCGTTTCTGTCTAAATGTCAGTGTGGTCAAACCCCTAGTGGGTTCTCTTTCTCAAGTTCCCTTCTGGACTTTAAATAAATATTTAAAACTGAGCAATGGAATGATGAGACTGTGGTCTGCTGCTTCTTCACTCAAAGACAGGTTCTTCAATGATGTGGGAAGATGCACGGAGGAGCCCTACTGAGTCTTAAAGCTTAGGACAAAATGAATGCCATCTGCCAAGGTTCTGAAGGAGGAGTGGGATGTCAAAGTGTAGGAAGAGCCATTCTCTAACCAAGCCCCTAAGCCTGGAGCTGTCCTGGGCCCTTCCAGCCTCCACTGTGCTCCATTCTCAGGGATAGGACCCAGGGTTTGCATGTGTGTGTTGAATCATGTATTGTTTCTTCTTTCATTTTGATGGTAATGCTGTTACATCTTATTGTTCTGGGTTGAACCCACCCCCACTACTTGCTACTTGCTTCACTGATTCATGGGTCCCTGTGACCTGGCCAGCTGACACCCTGGAGCTGAGCCAGTTTCTTCCCAGAAGTTGCAGTTGGTAGCATCCTCTAAGCCAGTATTCCCACATTTCTCAACCTCCCATTGTGCAACCTAGGTGTCAGGAAGTAGTCAGAATGGGTTCCCCTGCAGGCTGGCCTTCCAGGGCCTTCTTTCCCCCAGCACTCAGTTTAGTTTTTCCCACCCAGCTCTCTTACCCTATAGCTCTGCTATAGGCCCAAAGCAGTTCCTTTATTAGCCAATGATATTCACAGCATACAGAGGGGAATCCCACATCACCTTCCCTTTTCTGTTTAAATGAAAAAGGAAAGTTTTAACTTTAACATAGTAAAATTACATATAACAAAGCAGGTATCAAGCAAGAATTACAGTTACAATATCTATATCTGCTTTATCTTTTATCATGACTAAGAAAAACTATATCTACTCTTCAACACCATTAAAGACTCCAGAAGGATATAATATTATTTAAGTAAACAGGAAGTGCATTGTAAGAAACTTCCAAAACTCTAGAATTGACAGAGACATCTTGCTGCCTGGACAGTCACCCAAAGTTTTTCTGCAACGTTGGAGCACCCATCTTCAGCCTACAGACCCATAGCATCTGGCAGACTTTCCCATGAAGCAGGAAATTTCAGACAGTTCCACCTATATTGGCAGTTTGTCAGTCACTTTCTTCTGTGTTCTACAGAATGTATGGAAGACTCTTTCATGAAGCAGAAACCTTGAAGGACGGTCTCACCTTTAGGCAAGTTCAGCAGTAATTTCTCTGTGGGTCCTGCATGTTCAGTTCACACAGCATACCATCAAGCAGTCCAGGCAAGAGCAGTTCCTTGGCCAAATGGCTAGCAAACTCCATAAGGAGTCTCTTTGATGCCCATCTTCCTCTTGAAGTAGATTGGTGCTGCCAGGAGCAGATGTGTCTCACTGTCATGAAAAGTCCTAACTTCTTAAAACATTTTAAATGCCATATTCTGCCTTTGAAAGGTTTGAAGAATGCCTATCAATTTGAAATACATCTCTGTATATCTAGAAAATCTAACTAACATGGCTACAAACTTGACTATTATAGATGATTATCTATTCACCTATAATTCTTAATTATACATCACATTTTTAATGAGCTGCACAAACATAATACCTTAACCAAGATCAGAAATATCATATCTGGCTCTTTGTAAAACTTAAGCTGTGCCATTCCTAGGGGAAATATAGCAGTGCCTGCTTGCCCTGCCCAGTCCAGCATGGTGGAGCTGCTCACTGCTTCTGCTGCCTCCGAGAGTCATGCACAATGCAATGCCCCATCTCTAAGCACACAGCTGGTCCATGTTGCCACCAAGCAAGCCATAGCATGTTGCTTACAAACCCCATTCAAATGTCGGTCTCCTGAAAGAGCCGGATATCATGTTGGCAGCACAGCCCAGAAAGCTAGCATTTCAAAACAGTGTGGATTTTTCCCCCTATGGCTGAATCAGGAAAATCTCTCTTAAAGGAGCCACAAGACGCCACCAGCAAGCAAAGCCCATTTGGGAAAAAAATGTGGCTAAACTTTATTTTTTAGAGTCCAGAATCCCTTTGTAAGCCCTCTCAGGTTTCAAGTGGATTTTAGTTGGCCAAGTGGGCTCCAATTTGTTGTAAGGGAGAGAGCTGCTTGTTCATCCCAGCTGCTCAGCCCCAAAATAATCACACAGAAACTGTATTAATTAAATCACTGCTTGGCCCATTAGCTCTAGCTTCTTATTGGCTAACTCTTACATATTAATTTAACCCATTTCTATCAATCTGTGTATCGCCAGAGGCTGTGGCTTACTGGGAAAAGTTCCAGCGTCTATCTCTGGCAGGGCTACATGGCTTCTCTCTGACTCTGTGCTTTCTCCCAGCATTCAGTTTAGTTTCCCCTGCCTAGCTCTGTTCTCCTATAGCTCTGCTATAGGCCCAAAGCAGTTCCTTTATTAACCAATGATATTCACAGCATACAGAGGGGAATCCCACATCAAGAATCAGCAGTCCTTCTCATGGCTGCTGCTACAGAAGGAGGTAGAGAGGGGTCCTCATATCTGAGGTATCAATTTACTGGTGCCCTGATGGTGTGTGTTTTCTCCAGGTCACTTAACTTCTCTGTGCTGCTTGTTGTCTCATCCACACAATAGGGACTACCCTAGTTTCTTTCTTTTTTTAAAAGATTTATTTATTTATTTTGTCATCAGTGTTTTTAATCTTGGCCGTTCCTACAGGTATAAAATGGGATCTCAGAGTTGTTTTGATTTGCATTTCTCTGATGACTAAGGATGTTGAATATTTCCTTAAGTGTCTTTCAGCCATTTTAGATTCCTCTGTTGAGAGTTCTCTGTTTAGGTCTGTACTCCATTTTTTTATTGGATTATTTGTTCTTTTGATGATCACTTTCTTGAGTTCTTTGTATATTTTGGAGATTAGTGCTAGGCTTCTTTGAGCTTCCTTATTCCCCAGGGAAAGGTGAGTTTGCTATCTGCCCATTCTGCAACCCCATGACACAGGATGGCTGTTCTGCAGCCCCACAATGCAGGACAATCAGACATGATAGGGAGTCAAGTCAAAGCAGGAACTTGGCTTATTACTGTGAGCATCAGCTTATATAGGTCAAGTGACATGATGTGATGTGGGGGCACCTCCAGCCAATGAGAGACAGCCAAGCCCTCCCTAGTTTTTGCTGTCTCATCCTCACTCAGACTCGAGCCAGACTTTTCTCTGTCCTATAGGCCTTGAGGTACAGGCCCTAAGATAATTTTGGCCCAACAATCAGACCTCTGTCTGGGTTGGTGAAGATCTTCTGGGTTGGTGAAGATCTTTTCCTACCTGTAGGCTGCTGTTTTGTCTTATTGGCTGTGTCCTTTGCTCTATAGAAGCTTCTCAGTTTCAGAAAGTCCCATTTATTAATTAATTGTTTCTCTTAGGGTCTGTGCTAGTGGGGTTATATTAGGAAATGGTCTCCTGTGCCAATGCGTTCAAGTGTACTTCCCTCATTCTCTTCTATGAGGTTCAGTATGGCTGGATTTATGTTGAGGTCTTTGATCCATTTGGACTTGAATTTTGTGCATAGTGATAGATATGTATCTATTTTCATTCTTCTACATGTTGATATCCAGTTATGCCAGCACCATTTGTTAAATATGCTTTCTTTTTTTCCATTTTATATTTTTTGCTTCTTTGCTGGAGAGGTTGTGGGGTAAAGAGAACACTCCTGCATTGCTAGTGGGAGTGCAAGCTGGTACAGCCCCTTTGGATATCAGTATGGCAATTTCTCAGAAAATTAGGAAACAACCTTCCTCAAGACCCAGCAATAACACTTTCTGCAGGAGACCTCACAGTGCATTTCCCAATTTTCCTGGTTGCATTTTACATATTGATCCTAGGGCTACTTTAAACTCAAACGGGATGTGGGAATTGACACATGCTTTTTTCTGCTGGGGGGTGGGGGGATGATACAAAATGCCAAAGATTAAAGAAAGGGTCTCATGAAGTTAGAATATAGTAACTGACAAGTTATGTGTCATTAAAACTGTAACTCTGACTATACTAAAATATAAAAATATATGGATGCCACCTGAAACAGAAAGAACAGCAAATTGTAAACATGCTATAACACTTTTGTTGTTGTTGAAGTTTTGAAACAGCTCACTGTGTGACCCCAGGCTGGTCCCAAGCTCCCAGCAATGATCCCCTGCCCCAGTGGGCATCACCATACCTGGCCATAGCAACACTTTTTGAGAGTGTTCATTCACGTGAACAAAGAAAGAGCTACATCTGGCAGGAACTAGACCTGGATGCTTGCTGGATGCTGGGCACAGCTCCTGGGTTGGGCAAGCACTGCCATATCTTTGTCTGGTTGAGATACTGGGATGTTTGCTGGACTAGATATTCCACTTATACCCACCCACACCGGCCTTTGTTGGGTATTTGGCTGTCTTCAGGGGGTCACACTCATTTGAAATCTAGCCACCCATCTTTGACTTGGGCCCCCAACCTGACCCCTTAAGTGTCTTCCAAGTTCACTCCCAACTCTGACCTGGAACCTCTTCATAGCACCTTGGGGTGTTGATTTGTGCCTGGGGGTTGCGTCTCACTCATGCTCCATGGGATAAGAAATGGATGAGCTTGCTAGCTGGGATCTATATTAAAAATCTATGGCTGGTAACATGTTAGGTGCCCTCAGAATAGCTTTGTAGCCACCTTTGCCGTAAATCAACACTTTGGCTTTTAGGAAACTGTAGGGCAGGAGTCTGGGTCAGGGCTGGCTGTGAGAACTGCACTTACCGATGGCTGGGGAGGATATGTTGCACAAGGTATTTCCCAGTACTGGTGGGTTGTGACACAGCTCCGCAGTTCCTGGCTGGACTCCAGAGCCCTGCCCACATCTTGTTATAAAGGTCACTGCACCCTCCAGCCATGAATTAGTTTTTCCTGGCTCTGGTGCCTCTGAGTGTTGGCATGGTGCTGCACACGGTTCTTGTCATTTTGAGCCTCTTGCCACTGCTGGAGGCCCAGAACCCAGAACATGCCAACATCACAGGCATAGCTATTACCAATGACACGCTGATCTGGGTGAGTGCCTGCCCAGGGCCTGGCTCTGAGCACTGTACATAGCTACCTCTCCTCGGGGCTTTTCCTTCCCTGTCTGTGTTTATCTCCGGGCTCCTACCCTTGCCTCTCCTGAGGGAAATTCTAACCAGCCTGGGACTCTGCTGGCAATCCCCTGCCTCCCAACTCAGAAGAATTCCTCTGAAGTCTCTAGAAGGGAAGAGAACAGTGGAGGGCTGATTTTTGAGTTGCCTGTATGATCCTGGGCTGGGGCTTCAGTTCCCCCATGTGTGGCTCAGGAGTCCTTTCTCTCCTGCCGCTCATCACTGATGACTGCCACACACCAAGGCCTGCTCACCTGTGTGCCTTTATCTTCCCAGCTCTCTGGCAAATGGTTTTACATCGGCTCCGCTTTACACAACCTCGAGTTCAAACAGGCAGCTCAAAAGATACAGGCAGAATATTTTTACTTTACCCCCAACTTGACAGACGACACTATACTGCTCCAGGAGTACCAGACCACGTGAGTCCTTGCTGCAACTCCCCCACCCCAGCCCTGGCCTCCATTCCTGGATGCCTGCAGACCTGAGCAAACTCTGCCTCTGCTTGGCCTCCCCACCCATCTTCAGGAATGGGGACAGCTGTCTTCTCTACCTGCCTCTTGACCCCTGTGCTGGTCACATCTCCTGATCACCTTTCACATTTTGTTCTCCTTCTCTTTGCCTATAGGGAGGACCGGTGTGTCTTTAACTCCACCAAGCTGGGAGTCCAGAGAGAGAATGGGACTCTCTCCAAATTTGGTGAGAGCCAGAACTCAGGTGGAAGGATCTGCCTTCAGAGGGGGCTGGGCCAGCTTAGGGGAGAGGGTGGCCTAGGCCCTGGATCCTATGATCACAGAGAGCACTAGCTGGCCAACAGAAACTGAGAGTTCATGCCGTGTGCTGGGCCCTGTTGGAAATGCTTTATGTGAACTTGGCCCTTTCTGGGAGGGTATCGCAAGGATCAGAGGAGGAATCAGCACTGGGTGGTTAAAGTCATTCTTTCCACCATCTTTCCCATCCTCTGTGAGCTCAGAGTGGGCAGCCATGACTCCACCCATGGCTCCATGTCCCCAGGGACAACACACAGGAAGGCCACATAAATGCTGATGGGCCTGATCGGACACTGCCTAGCAGCCCCGAGGCCTTTAACCCTTGTGCCCTCATCTGTGTAATGGGGGTAGATAGTCAGCATCTTTCCAAGGCCCCTGCCATTCCTCATCTATGAAGAACAGCTCTGGGGAGCCCCAGGCATTTGCCCACAGCTATTTGCTTCCTCACCTTGGGAATGGAAACCTTGGCACCATTCCTGTGACTCAGAGCCTTTCCTCCTGCAGAGGGAGCAGTAGAAATTTTTGCCCACCTGAAAGTGTTCGTGGAGCTTAGGGGCTTCATGCTTGTCTTTGCCCCAGAAGACAAGAAGAACCAGGGACTGAGTTTCTACGGTAGGTCCCTCGCCACCCCAATCCCCAGCTCCACAGGGTCCTGCCCTTGGTCCCCCACCTACATCCCACATCCCTGCCTGACCTCCCATCTACTGACCTGTTCTCCCTACAGCTAACAAGCCAGATATTGCCCCAGAGCTTCTTGAGGAATTCCTGAAGGCTGTCAAAAGTCTGGGCATGGATGAGTCAGAAATCATATATACTGACTGGAAAAAGGTAAATGAAGAGGCTGGATGATACCACCCTGGACGTGGTCTCGTTCTGAGTGACCCTAGAGGCTCAGAGAGGGTAAGCTGCTGGCTAAGGCAGCCCAGTGAGGCAGGTGTCTTGCTGTTAAGAACTCTGCGGCCTGCTGTGGCAGCTGAGATTCACAGAGACTATAGATAGGCAACGAGGCTGGGGTGTGGGTGGGGTTAAGGAGATCCTGGAAAGACTGGGGAGGACAAGGAGCAGGAGAAAGGGCTAAAGAGGGGACAGCTGATGCCAGGGCGCCAGGCTTTTCCGTGACCTTCATTTTCACTACAAGTTGTGGTTGAAGTCTTCTGTGCTACTCCAACTCCAGCAAGCCCGAATGCTTCGGGTATAGGCAGGGGTGGCCCACAGAGTCTTGATGCTCTCTCTAAACCTGGCTGAGGGAAAGGTTTCCTCAGCTTTGACTTTGTCACAGGATCAGCCAAAGAGCTTGCACGTAGTTCCAGAGACACACAGCCCTTTGTGATTCCACCTGAGCCCTACCTGCCACCCCCAAGGCCGTTGCATTCCCAGGGGGAAGGTGCCTGCAAACAACCAATAGAACTGAGGTGTTTCACAGCTTCCCGCCCCCGCCTCAAAACCAGCCACCTGGGGCTCAGGACAGTGGAGCCAGTAGATTCAACCCGCACCTGTGGTCAGGTGTGCTCAGAAATGCTGGCTGTTTGGGGGACTCTGTGCTCCCACTCAATGGGGTGAACAAGCTGAAGCTCAGAGGGGAATGGCTTGCCCTAGATACTCCAGAGAAGCTGTGGTAAATCTCGGTTCCAGCTGGCTGACACTACCCTACCTTTTTTGGTCAATCATTGTGATAATTTTTTCCCTTTTAAAAAAATGTATTTATAGCCAGTTGGTGGTGGCACACACCTTTAATCCCAGCACTTGGGAGGCAGAGGCAGATCTCTGTGAGTTCAAGACCAGCCTGGTCTACAACGAGTTCCAGGACAGCCAGAGATACCCAGAGAAACTCTGTCTCAAAAAATGTATTTATTGTTAGTGTGTGTGTGCACCCACGTACAAGCATGCCGTGAAGTGTGTGACGAGTGTCAGAGGACAGCTCTTGGAGCATGTCCTCTTCAGCCACCCTCACATGGACTTTGGGGATCGAATTCAAGTTGCCCACCAGGCCTACCTATCTTGCTGTAATATTTTTCCTTTTGCATCTCACTCTGCAGCCTTGGCTACTCTGTAACTCTACAATCCTCCTGCCTCAGCACCCCCAGGTATGTGTCACCACAACTGGCTCAGTCACTCTGCTCTCTTCCCTGCTATCCCCTAGGATATGTGCAGTCAGCAGCAGAAGCAGCATGAGCCAGAGAGAAAGAAGACAGAGGAGGGTCCCTAGGAAGGCCAGGCGTGGATGGGCTCAGCTCTCTCTGCTGTTTTCATGCTCACCACGCCCACCATGTGCTTCTTGGTCCTTTCTTCACACCAATAAAGGTTTGGCAAAACATTCAATAACCATTTCTTTGTTTCATTCATTCATTCGTTCATTCATTCATTCATGGAGAGGCCTGCCATGAGTAGAGAGAGTCTCAGCTAAGCTAACAAGCCCCACCTGGGGAAATCCGAGAAGGCTTCCAGGAATGGGCATACAAGGAGCTGAAAAAAACTGCTGCTCCCAATCCCAAGAGGGCACACCTGAAGACGGCGAGGCAGAAGACCACCAAGGAGTCGGGGTGGGGAATCCAGGAGTGTAATGCCCTTCACAAGGGTGCCATCCTAATCATTGAGGAGAGGTAAGCTGGGAGACAGGAGGGCTCGTGTGGATGTTGCCATGGGCATGGTAGAAAAGGCCAGGGCAAGACGGCATGGTAGGTTTAGGTGTAGGTCCGAGGGCCTGGATGCCCCCAGGAGGAGTCCTCAGGGGGCCCGTATGGCAACCAGAAGCCAGTGACACTGGGAGATGAGACCGGCTGGCAGATGACCAGCTAGAGGCCAGCTGACAACTGTCTCACAATTATGACTGGAGCTTTGGGGGCTCAGCCCACTGGGTGACAAACACAAGGCGTGAGATAATCTTCACACTGAAATGGATTTGCAGTCATCCAGGAGATGTACTCTGTGTGTGTCTGTGAGGACATTTCTAGAGAGCAGGGGCAGCACATTCCTTGGGGAGGGGTCCCCACTTAACAAAAGGAGAAAACGAATGGAGCACCTACACTCAGCCCTCTGCTGAGGCCATCTGTGCTTCTGCAGCCTCCCGACACGGTGTCCCTCTCCACCCAGAATGGGACAGGCAGCTGGCACAGACAGCTCTGTGGAACCCCACTCTGCCTGCCAGCACTGGGGAAGAGTGAGACTGCAGAACTGCACATGCATGCCCAGTGTCAAGGCGGGCACGGGCAGAGGGTGCTGCCCTATCTGGAAGGAGAATCTGGCCTGGGGCGTCTCCCGCTACTACAGCCTTGCTTTGCTGGCCTCTCTAGACTAACGGCAGGAGGAAGGAATGCTCAGAGACAATAGAAGGGCAGGCAGATTATTCTGGAAGTCTATGCAGCAGGTACCTGGGGAGATCTTAGCTGGGCATCCACTTCCCCGCCCCACCCTCATCTTCAAAAGCCGCAGACTTTCAGTAAACACCACAGACACAAGTAGCTTTGGGAATTTCTTTTCCCTTTCTTAAGACCGTTATTCATTTTCCTTCATTTGCTTTAATAATGAAAATATATTTTTAAATGCCTCAAATATATAAACAATCTGTGAAAAACACACATTCCCGAAATGCTAAGATCACTCTGCTATGGATGGGGAAAGGGGTGTTGGCCTGGTTTCTCAGCCTCAGCCAGGGCCTGGCAGGTAGTGGGAAGATCTGAGGCTGGCGGCTGTTTTCTGGCCCTACATGGGTAGCCTCTGCTCTGTGGGCTCATGGGGAAACTTCTGTAATCACAGAAGATCTGGACCCGTGTCACCTGAGGCCTCTATCCCAAGACATTCCACGGTCCCCAAGTACTCCCTGTCCACAGGCTACTTAGGATGAACATCCCTAGCCAGGTTCTCCCTGCCTCAGCATGGCTATCACAGGCAGGGACAGGGGCACTGCAGCGACTTTAGTTCCTTGTCCTCGCTGGCCTTCTGAGAAGGACCCACGCTCAAGTTAGCTCCCCAGTGTAAAGACGTTCTGTCCTGTAAGATCCATATTATTAGCTGCAGGTGGACATGGGCAGAAGGGGATGGCAAAGAAAGTTGCAGAGGCTCTGCCTGGACAGAGTGGCCTTGATCACGACCTTTTAGACAGAGCTGGTCCCCTGGATTTTCATCCACTACTTTCCAGGCTAATGTCTCTCCATTTTAAACGTGCTATGTGGAGCAGGCGGGTGGCACTCCTGGGGAGAGGGCATGGCGTTTTCCAGCCATCAATGGCTCCAGGAGACTTGACTAGGGGACAACAGAGGTTGCCTGCCTCCTCGGTCTTGGAGTCTCCAGGGAGTCAGAAGAGGCAAGAGCCTCGCAGGCTACTGGCGTGGCGCAGGTCCGCAGACAGGGACCGGCTCAGCTGGCGGGTGGTGGCGCGCACATTCTCAGCAGCCTGTGCGGCCTCGTTGAGTGCCGCCTGAAGCTCTTCCAGGTCATTCAGACCCAGGTGGACAGAGTGCCAGGTTCCCCGACGTCCCTGGGCAGGCAAGGAGGCTGTCCGGGCTGAGGTAGGTGCTGGGGTTGCACAGTATCTGGGGAGAAGGAAGAAGAGCACGAGTAGGTGAGAGCCGGGCAAAGGCTCCCAGCTGCACATCCATGCGACACCCTGGTCTGTTTTCTCCCTCTACATGGAGAGATGAACTTGGAGGGATGAAGGAGAATACGTGTGGCAGGTGCAAGGCACGATGAGCTCACACCATCTTCTCACTTAGCAGTCACTTACAGACCACCCACCCTGGGTGCACACACAGGGTGGGTGTGCACCCAGGGCTGCTGCGGCATTCTACCAGTATCTGGAACATTCTCTAACCTGCAGGCTGATGCAGTACTGATGGGGAATGCTAAGCTGAATAACTGCGCTTGGAGGTATCAGAACAGTTCACACTCCCTCCTTTGTGGAGAATCTGGGCTGTCTATGGCTCCCATACTTTGAACTCATGTGAGGACCAGCTTGGTCTGAGAGTTCCAAGCTTTCCCCGGCAGAAGCCAAAGGCTCTTGGACTACAGAGCCTTTGCTGCGGGGCTGCATACGGTCAGCAGGTGGCAGCACAGCACCGTTGCAATGGCTAGTTCAGCCGTGGCGCATGCTCAGTCCTGCAGTCTGGCCCAGGAGAAACCTGGGGCATGGTTTGCTCTAACTATACTTAGGCTACTGGCCGCCCTTGATGCAGAATGGGCTTCCCATACACTCCTTCTTGTGGTCATCTTTATCATCTCAGAAGAACAAACAGGCCAGAGAGCTACAGTGATCTGTCCAACTGCTGGCTACTGCACCCCCTCTTCTTGTGGCCACCACTTCATGAGCGCTTCCCTAGACCCAGACTGTGGAGAAGCCTGAGGCTCCCAGAGGGCTGATAAGTGCCACCAATCTCCCTGCCCAGGGACAGGACACATGGGCAGGTGTCCACACCATGTGAGTCACTTCTGTCCCTCCTGGCATCAGCTGCCACAGAGGCAGACTGTCTATGGATAACATTGCAACCTAACTAACTCACTTTACAGTGGTGGAAACGGGCTGAGAAGTAGCTGGTGACAGTTAAGCCTAGAAGGGGGTCTGGAGAGATGGCCAAGGCATCATTCAGCCCGTCATGACATTTCCCAGAGTACAGAAAACACTCCACAAACATCCAGTGGAGTCTTGAGACATGCATCGCTTCATCCTCACACAGCAGTACCTGGCAGAGCCAGCCCCCATTGAACAGACAGAAAAACTGAGGCTTACAGAAACAGTCCTCTGCCTTGGCCACAGCAGTGATGAGAGGGGAGGGTATTCCTGCACAGTCATGTCTGACCCTGAAATGTTACCAGGCTACCATGCCCACTCTTCCCTTCTTGGTAGCTAGTGTTCAATATCAAAACCATCTAGTCGAAGGTCCTTGCACGTCACAGGCATGGACAGGGCAATATGGAGCAACTGCCACAACCAAGAGGAGCCCAATTAAATGCAGGGGATCACAGAATAGAAAATGGTTTCAGACATAAATCAAAGATGCTAGAGGAAAACTGCAGGCTTGGACTAATACTTGGAGCTGGTTCTCTAGCAGTGACGTGTATGCATGAAGAGAGACATCAGAACAGGCTATGGGGAGGCACAGTGCATGGAAGAACTGTGAAAAGTCCACTCAAATCTTCTATCTTCTAAATCTAAAAACCATTCCACCAATGAAAATCAGTTAAAAAAAAAAAGAAGGGAGGAAAAAAAAAAGAAACTATTCTTACTACTGTATAAAAATACAGGTTTACTCACTACATCGCTAGGATCCTAGGTACCCAGAAAGTTGTGACTCCCAGAGACAGGGCCCTCTTACCAGTCTGCTTTACCTCTGGGTCCCTAGCACCCTGTCGTCTTCCCCTAAGGGTTTGTTGAGTGAGTACAAGAATTTCAGGCTTGTGCTCCATTTTACGAGAAGGCACCATCCATGGCTCCCACCCCTCTGACGTGATGTGAGTCAGCTGGCTTTGCAGGTGCTCAGGCAGGTTAGGGTTAGGGCAGCTGGAAGGGAAGACTCACACAGTGGGTGGTGGGTAAGGCATGATGGGAGCTGAGGAGATGTAGGCCAAGGCTGGTAGGCTTGGGGCTGAGGGTGCAGCAGTCAGGTACCAGAGTCCAGGGAGCGGTCGTACAGGTGGGCCCAACTGCCTCTTCTTCAGCTTGGGACTGGGATTGGAAGATGCAGTTTTCCTTGGGGTGTCCTTCTCTGTAAGGGAAGGAAGGACACATAGAAATTGTGCAAGGTTATGGGCAGATGCAGCCGAGCCTATAGCGTTCCCAAGGTCTGGCCAAGCCCATACTGAAGGAAGATGCTGAGCGTGCATTCCTACTAAAGGGGGCTGAGCTTGGGCCATCTACTTCTGCGGTGGACCTGACTGTACCACACAGAGGACAATGGAGGGCGTCAGCAGTGGATGGTTCCGGTGGCTCTCTAGAGACAGCACTGCCTGGAAGGGAAAAGAGAGATGTCTGGAAAGGATGACCTGCAGAGGCCACCAGGCTGTGCACTGGAGGACAACACAAATGGCGACCATGATGGTGTAAATAGGCACTGACTACCTGTAGCAGCTCACAGTGCTAGCTCCTCTGCCCATCTCCCTGTACAGTCAGGGGAGACTGAGCTGCCACAAGACAGTACTTTGCCAAAGGAAGTGGCCATCTAATCTCATGCCCAGGCCCTCTAGATAATAAGCCCATCTGAGATAGTCTTGATCCTCTCATAAGAGCCCAGAAACCAGGAAACCAGTGGAGGGTGAGGGGAATAGTCCACAGCAGGGTCATGGTGTTCATAAGATGTAGATCCTAGTGCTACCCCTGGCTGAGCATCAGACTTGCTCTCCAGGCCAAGCTAGGCCAGTACACCCTCTGGGAACCTCCCATGCCCCTTCATGTCATGCACCCCTGGTCTGTGTTTGCCCTGTTTTGTTGCTGGTTCCTTAGGGACAATATTGGTGGGTGCTGAGTGAGAGTGAATTAGTGCATGTGGTCTGTCAGGATAGCGATCCATGGGTGAGGGGCCAGTGCTCTGGAGTCATAAAGACCTGAGTTCAAATACTGGCTCTATCACTTGTAAGCTGTGTGCCCTTGAGCAAGCTACTTAAGCTCTGAGCCTCTCCTTTCACAAAATGGTCCATGGCCAACGCTAAGAAAATTTCCCAGTGGTTAGAGGTGAAGCCTCAACTGCCCAGAACGCTGTCTCTTACCTGTACCCCGGGTCCTAATGGGTTGGCAATGGGGACAGGAGGCTGTGCCACTGCCCTTCAGGACAGCCTTGGGGGACAGAATGTGGTACTCCTGGCCTGGGGAAGAATCCAGAATGATCATGTCAACACCTGTGTGGACTCGGGGCTGGTCTAATGGTCTTTCCTCTCCCACAGTTCTATTACTTGTCCTCTGCCTGCCTCCTGTGCACACGTGAAACAATGCTGGAGATGTCCCCACTGTGAACGTGTGTGCACATACACACAACACAGATGTCTGTTTACTACTGCCCTCTCCAAGCTCCTTGTTGCATCTCTACTTCTAGAAGTAGCTGCCAGCTCTTGCCCTGTGGGAGTGATTCGCACACTCAGCAGAGGCAGGGGGTGGAAGCTTGTGTGACAGAAATGTCATGACTGCTGTCATGTGTTAGGAGTTAGCGTTGTCCCTTCCTTGCCTGTCATGACTGGTGTCATGTGTTAGGAGTTAGCGTTGTCCCTTCCTTGCCTGTCATGACTGCTGTCATGTGTTAGGAGTTAGCGTTGTCCCTTCCTTGCCTGTCATGACTGCTGTCATGTGTTAGGAGTTAGCGTTGTCCCTTCCTTGCCTGTCATGACTGCTGTCATGTGTTAGGAGTTAGCGTTGTCCCTTCCTTGCCT
>PVIU01021596.1:0-31233 GCA_004026605.1 Ondatra zibethicus
GCACACTGTCTCAGTAGGTGGACCAGCCCCTCACAGTCCTAACTTCCTAACTCATCTTCTCCCACCTTCTGCTCTTCACCTGCACCTTGGGGGCTCAATCCATTGCTCTGATGTGATTGTGGGTCTCTGTCTCTATCTCCATCCATCGGATGAAATTTCTCCCACCTCTATCCCCGCCCCTGGCTTCCAACTTTTGCTTTCATCTGAAGAGCTTTAATGCTCTTCTGAAATAACATTAGCCCTGTTGTAATTATATTACTTATTAACATTTAGATATGATTTCAAAAGTAAATAATTTATAAAATTCCATAATAAAAGTCATGATTTAAATAATGGAAAGTTAACAATAAATTATTTGAAGGAAAATAGCAAAAAATGCTAAAATGAGACTTTATTTGAAATGAATCCAGTCCCTAACTAATAACACGAAGAGATAATTTATGTAGGCTGTGGGATAACCAAGTATGGGAAATGGATTCTTCAGGTTTGGTAAATTAAATAAAGACCTTGAAACATTTATTCTTTCAATCAATCCACAAGGTTATAAAAGCCAAAACACTATGGAAAAGAAGCAAATGTATCCTCATCAAAATTATAATATTTGATAGTGGTAACTACATTTGGGCCTTGCTTCTACTTAGCCATTTTTGTCTTTATGTTTATTTTAATTCTCCTTTATTGTAATTTTTATTTTTCACCAACTTAATACAATTTCTGTTCAATGTTAGCATTAAAATACTGATGCCTATTGGTTGTGATACTCTTTTTCTAAAAGTTTTTCTCTCATATATTATATCCTCACTGCAGTACCTACTTCCACTCCTCCCAGTCTCTACTCCCATCTCTCCTCTCCTTCAGATGACTCCCTTCTGCCTCTCCCCTTAAAAGAGTAGCCCTTCTGGCGGAGACATTAACCAAACATAGCAAAACAAACTACATACAATTAGACCAGGCACATACTGCCACATGGAGGCTTTATAAGGCAACCCAGTAAAAGGGAAAGTGTCCCACAAACAGTCAAAAGAGTCACAGATAGCCACCCTCCCACAGTTAGGAATCCCACAAGAACTCCAAGCTCCTCAGCTATAACATATGTGCAGAGGACCTAGGTGGGATCCTTTCATGCTCCTTGGTCTATGCGAGATCCCATGAATCCCAGTCAGTTGTTTCTGTTGACCATGTGTTTGTGGTGTCCCTGACCCTCTGTTTCTTTGATCCCTCCTCCCACACCTCTATGGTAACTCTGCCCAATATTTGGCTGTGGGATTCTATATCTGCTACCATCAGTTGCTGTATGAACTCTCTCTGGTCTTTCTGATGACAGTTATTCTAGGTTCTGGGCTCAGTATACTCTGCATGCAGGAAAAACTCTAGGATAAAAGTTTTGGTAACCCAAGCCTTCCACTTGAAGCTGCTTATTACAGAATATGACCTCTTCAGGTTCCATGTCCCTCATTACTTTGAGTATTTGCTAGCGTTACTTCTGTAGATTTCATGGAGTTTCCATTGCACTAGGTTTCTATGCCCTCCTCTGAAGTGTCCTCGGTTCCAGTCATTTCTCCCAATATTTACTTTTCTGCTACCTGTTCCCTCTTGTTCTGAACCACTGCCTCCAGTAGACCTGCAAACTTTATACTATTTCATTCTCCTTGGGAGGTCCAAGTGTTCTCCCTTGAACCCTCCTTGTTACTTAGCCTCTATTAGTCTTTGGATTGTACCATGTTTGTCTTTCTCAGTCTGGATTACTTCACCCAAGATGACTTTTTTTTTTTTACCATGTTTGTATTTTTCAGTCTGAGTTACTTCACCCAAGATGACTTTTTCTAGTTCCATGTATTTGCCTGCAAATTTCATGATGTCACTGTTTTCGTTTTAACAGCTGAGTAATACAATGTTCTATAAATAACCCCACTTTCTTTATCGATTCTTTGACTGAGGGACATCTAGGTTGTTTCCAGTTTCTGTCTATTATCAATAAAGCATCTATGAATTTTTGCTATTTTATGTGTAGTGCCTTTTCAATTACTTTATATTTCTTAAGTCATACTTATCAGTTACCTGTTCTTTATTTGAACTTTATTACCAACAATGACTTCCGTTTTATTATCTATGGAATTTTTTGAGGCTTTTCATAAATATAACTGTTCTGCTGTTTCTATATAATACATTGTCTTTATAAAATACAAAAATTCCATCTTACCAAACACTTTGATATTACAAAATGTATGATTATATGTGAAACCAGAATAAAAAATTAAATATTAAATAAAATTAAAGATAAAACCAGCGATAGGGGGAATGGATTTTAGGGTTGTGTAATCAGGTTATAATTAGATTATCAGAGTCCTAGATAGGCACGAAGAAAATGCAGCATTAATATATATATGTAATACATATATATGTAATATATATATATATAATTAGGGGATGTGGTGAGAGAATGTATGCATAGGCTCATTGGGTTGACTACTTAGGTACAATTTGTGGAGTTATTCGGGAAGGATTAGGAGGTGTAGCTTGCTGGAAAAGGTATGCCACCGGGGTGGACTTTGGGATTACAAAATCAATTTCCAGTTAGTTTTGCCTCCTTCCCATTTGTATATAAGGACGTTTATTCTCAGCTAAAGCTTTAGCTCCATGTCTGTCTACCTATCTGCCTGCTGCCGGGCTCTCCATTATGATAGTCATAGACTCTAACCCCCGGAACTGTGATACCCGAATTAAATGTTTGTTTTTTATACGTTGCCTGTCCTTGAAGGGTTTTTAATAACAACTATAAAAAATGGGCTAAGGTATTGTTCCCATATGTAGAAAACGTGATAAATTTATAAATTCACAAAGATGATTTTATTCTCAATAGAAAACATATGACAAATCCAACAGAAGGTGCTGTGGAGGGGAGAAAAGGAAAGCATAGGAAAGAGACCTGTTTACTTTGTTAAGGAAAATCAAAAAACTTCTAATGATGGAGGTTTTATACTCACAAGTCAAGGGCACCAGAAAGAAGAAAACATATTTTTAAAATGAAGGAAATAAGTTATAAAAGGATTTTACAATTCAACATTCTACCTGCAGTGAGAACATACAGTAGAAATGAGAGAAAAAAGACAGACCTCTTAGATAATAAAAAGTGAGCAGGCAGTTGTCAGATGCTGCCAAAGGAACAGTGGAGAGAAATCCTGCAGACAGGAAGCAAGTGGTGAAGAAGGCATTTCCAGGAGAAGGAAGAAACAGTGGATGGTGTAAGTACACACTGGTCCCATGAGATACTGTGGGAATGGAAACACAGCTAATTAGCTTCATTCAGCTTAAGTAAAGCAAATGTTTTGAGATCATTATGTTATAAATGCAGAAGGTTTCAGGAAAAGAAGGGAAAATATCCTTGGACATTTCAGTGAAATTTGTGAAATATTGATATCATGAGACAGAAGTAAATTTTACTTACTAATATTGTATACCACTTAGTACTGGTACACACACACACACACACACACACACACACACACACACACACACACACAGGCACATATATACATATACATACACACATATGTGTTTATAATATATATGTACATATATACATATATATGTATATGACTGAGTATATTGGCTCACATCTGCTATCCTGGCCCTTGGGAGGCATTGGGGGATGCTTTTAAATATTGTAAGAAGGGAGTTTCATGAAGCCTAAGCTGTCCTTTAACTGCTATGTAGTAAAGGATAATCTTGAACTCCTGATCCTTTTGTCCCCTACTCTTGAGTGTTGGGATTGAAGTTATACACCACTATACCAGGTATATATGCTGCTGGGGACCAAACTCAGGGTCAATTGTGTGCTATGCAAGCCTTCTCGTTGGTCTGTATCTTCTGCCCTTTTGTAACATGATTTGGCCCTAACTCTTTGTCACTATAATATCTCAGGCTTTTGCCAGACTTATGAGATTGGAGACAAAGCTTATTTTTTATACATATGAGTGTACGTCTTACAGGAAACAAATAGAAGCTTCCTCATAATATCTGGGAAAGAGAATAAAGCCACACACAAGCATTCACTGGCACAGAAAACAGAAGTGTTTTCAGTTGTTATGACAAAATAGATACATTTCAAAAGAAACAATAAATCATAAGGCTGTAGGGAAACTTCAGTTCACATCGACAACAATTTCATTTTTCAGGTGATGAAACCAAGATGTCTGTTTCCCTGAGCCATTAGTGAAAACAGTCCTGAAAAGATTCAGAGCAGTGGTGCTGGGCTTTGGTCTGTGTGTTTTGGTGGGTGCGTCTGTCCTCAGAAATAAGGTTGTCTGAGGAAGTAATAGGCAAAAAGAGACACACTTAAGTTTTCATGAAGGCACCTAGCTTATAATTTCCTGATTTGATTTTATAATATAAAGGGGTTTTCCCATTATATGCAACACTTTGACTGTGGAAATAAGTAGTGATATCAAAAATATTACACATAATTATATCACTGCATCACTTGCATTTAGATCTAAGCCATCTATTAGAAAGATGTTTTCTTAACGCTTAATTTGCTTTCTTGCCTTCCTTCCTTTTTTTCCTTTTTTATTTCTGTAGCACGAATAATAAAATCCCAGAGACAGATATTGGAATTCAACCTGAATATCAGAAAAGCAAAGCAACCAAGCCACTAGAGAACTCTGACCTATATGAAATCTTCAGACTGTAAGAGAGGTCCTGTCTCATCCCACGTTATATTCCTCTCTAGTGCTGGGATTAAAGGCATGCACCACCACTGCCTGGCCTTTATTGCTAGCTAGTGTGACTGCTGAAATTACAGGTGTATGCCAACTGCCTGGCCTGAATGGCTTACTAGTATGACTGTTTTGCATTCTGATCTTCAGGAAAGCTTTATATATTAAAATAAAAATGAAATATCACTACATTTCCCCTTTTGTCTAAAATAAGAAAAGAGAGCTATAGCTAATATAAGAAAAACTATATACAATAAGTACAATAACTATATACAATATATA
This sequence comes from Ondatra zibethicus, assembly GCA_004026605.1. Classification (NCBI taxonomy): domain Eukaryota; kingdom Metazoa; phylum Chordata; class Mammalia; order Rodentia; family Cricetidae; genus Ondatra; species Ondatra zibethicus. The sequence continues at coordinate 4,998 of PVIU01021596.1, forward strand.
GATATAATAAATACATCAACAAGGTCTAGTCCATTTGGATTTGATAATTTCAGAGAAAATACTCCACATCTATCCTATCTTGGTGCGTCCAATGTCTTGTACCTAATTTACTTTCTATCATAACTTGCTTTCTGCATCTTGTAAACAAAGAACACTACAACTACAACTACCTAGTCTTCAACTCCCTCAGAGACCCAAGCAAGTAATAATATCAACTGAATAAGCAGGAAATGCAAGCAAGTAACTTCAAAAAGTGTGAGAAATGACAGAAACAGCTGACTGACTGGACAGTCATGCAAAGTTATTATTCAAGGTTGGGGCATCCATCTTCAGCCTACAGGCCCAGCATATTTGACAAACTTGTCTGTGAAGTAGGATATTCTGAAGGCTTCCCCTCTTTGTATTGACTATGTTTGGAAGTCGCTTTCTTTTGTGTCCTGCTTTTCCAATTAGAACAACATATTGTCAGGAATTGAGGAAAGGGCATTTTCTTTACCAGTGGCTTAGTTTTGCCAAACAGAATGTAAAATCTTTGTGGAGTTTCTTTGATGCCCATTAATTTCTCAGAAGAGAAATGGTACTGCCAGGAACAGACATGATTCATTGTAATAAAAAAGACTTGTGTTATTAAATCTCAAATGCTGTCTTCTATAGATCTCTGAAGTGTTTGAAGATGATTTGTATATCTAAAATATATACTTGTTTAACCTTGACAAAATACATATTATGACTACAAGTTCAATTATAATAGGTAATTAACTACTAACTTGCATTATCTTATTATCCTAAAGAGCTGTTAATAAAAATTTTCAAGGACTATAAATTTGTATTACATTGTTAAATGAGTTGTATAGGTATAATACAATACCTTGAACAAAAGTAGAAATGCATGTCCAGTATGTTCTAGCAAAATTAATCTCAAATTTGTATCAATATAAAAAATTTGTATACAATATATAAAATTTGAATCCATTATAAAACATTCAAAACCAGTAGTTGCTTTCAAAAGCAAATTCAATAATCTACCATTTTATTTTATCATATCTATGTCCTCCCTTTTTTCTTTTCATATTAGATTCAATAATCTGCCCTTTTATCCTATCATATCTATAGCTCCCATTTTTCTTTTCAAATTAATAGCCTTGAATCTAATTTCCCTTGTTTAGCTTTTTTTTTCTGACCATTACCAACAATAACTTGTAAACAATCCCCCCTAACAATGACAAATATCCATAACCCAATGCTTCTTGGAGTGACCGCATCTTTAGAAGATTCTGCAAAGAAAAATTTGGGTTAATTGTCAAGCCCTGGCAAAGTTAGAGGTATCATTTGTTGTCCAGTCTCTGTGCAATGGGAAAGTGCTTGTCTCAAGTCATGATTAGTGTAGTCTGTTAGACTGGACTGTCTCCACTAGTCACCTCAAAATTGTTCTGAGCAGTTTGTAGTGAAAACACAATCTTTAGGTGGGATTTTTCAGCTTAGTGATGCTATCATAGTTCTGGAGGATTCATCATTGTGTGGCCCTGTCCTCCTTATGGAGCCTTCAAATTCACAGTTAGGTATACTCATGGTTCACTGCAGGAAACTGATAAGAGTCTCAAACCCGAAATCTTGAACAGGGAAGTAGATGAAACCTTTATCTAGAATAAGTTAGTACTCTATATAACCATTAATATCATTACAAAAAGTTTTATATATATATAAAATCTTATAATATAATATAATGATATAAAATATAAATAATACATATTAGTCTTATAATTTTTTAAATGCATTTTTTAAAACTATCTTTTCTTGTTTTACATACTAAACCCTGTTCCCACTCCCTCCCCTCTTCCTGTTCCTTCCATCTTCCCCACTCCCACCCCTCATCCACCCCTGAGAGAGAGTAAGGCTTCCCATGGGGAGTCAATAAAGTCTAACATATTGCTTTGAGGCGGGACCAAGTCCATGCCAAGTATGTCTAGGCTGAGCAATGTTTCTGCCCACAAACAATGTGTTCCAAAATGCTAGTACAAGAAGTCGGGCACTAGAGAAATTCCCAGGAAACCACAAGGATGACTCCAGCTAAGACCTTAATCTTATAAATCTTATATGTTAAGAAATGCTATTGAAGAGTCAATATAAAACCAAAAGAGAATGAGATTATTAGCAATATAATTGTCCTTAAATATTTATTTTTCTTCTGTCCCATAAGAGATGGCTCATCTGATATGACACAGAGATTTTGAATTTCTTTTTAATAAACAGGCTTGGGTTTAGAGAAGGAGAGAGACACACTCCAACTCCGAAGCCAGCTTTAATATTTAACTGAACTGGTACTGAAAAAAGACCATTTGCATTATATGTCTATAAAGAATAGCAGAAGTTAACATTATGAACATTTATGAAATTTTATCCTGTTGGAAATGTGAAATACCAATAAGGCAATTTACTCCTTTTCTTGGGGTACTTTTTCTGAATGATTTGCCTCTTTTCTTCAGATGTCCCATTTGTCCAATGGTCTTCAGATTTCTTTGCTGGCTACCTTTATTCTCCTAAAAGACAGAAATAATACCCTTTTCCAAAACTAATTTTGGGGAGATTGTCTTATGGCAACTTGTATTTGATCAAGTGAATATTATTTGTTAGTTTTATAGTTTAGTTTAACTTAAATGGCCATGGTAATTAATAAATTATCATCTCTTCTAATTAAGAGGTGTCTTTTGTTCAAATTGAATCTTTTTCAATTTTGATAGTATCCGTAGCTTTTCTTCTTCAGTGGAAACAAAAGCAAACCCTCTCCTGCAACATAACACATGTCCTGGTTTCCTTTATGAGATCAGTACCTATTTGAAGTATATCAGCTGATTTAATTATGTAGTTTTTTTTCTACTATCTAACGTTGCTCCATAGTTGTTGTTCCTTTCCTATTAGCATTTAGAAAATTCAAAGTTAATAAGGCATTATGCAATCATTTCTGGAGGTATCTATCATTCTTTTCTGTTTATTTAACATATCCTTTAGAGTTTGATTTGATCTTTCTATAACTCCGTGGACTGTAGAACTATATGTATACCTGTAATATGTTTTATATTATAACAAGCAAAAAAGTGTTTCATTTTCTTAGAGAAATATGCTGGTGCATTGTCTGTCTTTATTTGTATGGGTATACCCATAATGGCCATACCTTATAGTAAATGCGTGATTACTGAATCAGCCTTTTCCAAACTCAAAGCAGTTGTTAGTTGAAAACCTGAATAAGTATCAATGGTGTGATATACATATTTTAGTTTTCCAAATTCTACAAAACGCAACACATCCATCTATCAGATTTCATTTCTTTGAGTACCCTTTGGGTCACTTCCTGCTGATAGTGGTGCTTGGCTGTAAAAATAACAAGTAGAACATTTCCTTATAATTTCCTTGTCCTGTTGCCAATTGATGGAAGTTTGTTTTTAAACCTTTGCTATTGAGATGATGATTTTTATGAAATTCTGGGACCTTCAGCACATTTCAATAAATAATTGATTTCTGTATTACCTCGTGCTAGAGTACCCGGCAGACACAAATGAGATGATATATGTGTTATATATAATAGGGTGATTCCTATTCCTTATTGTATTTTGTACCTGAATACGTAATAAAGTCATTTATGTATTGTTTGGTATAAATTCAGTTGCTTCAATATGCAAAACCATTCTTTCTGATTATTGTGAATCAGTAACTGTGCTGAGAGGTTCTTTAAAATCCCTTAATACAATTAGACTAGCATATAATTTTTACTTTTAGATGGAATCATAAAGGCTTTTATCCAGTTTATTTAAATTTTCTCATTTGTAATCTACCTTTCCTGATTTATTTACATCAGCAGAGAGTGTAGGTGCTCCAGTTATTAATGTGTCCAGTACGATATAAGGAAGGATCCAGTTAGTTCTTTTTATATGTTAAATTTGCTTGGTTTTGGGATAGTTTTGGGGATAGTTGGGTGAGTCCTGTGGTGTTTGGAGCCCAGGGGATTCTGTAGTTTGGGAGGTAGAGACTGTTTCTCAGAGACTACAACAGGAAATTCCCAAGCTTGTTTAAAGGCTTGGGGAAAGAAGAAAATAAAGCTTAGCCCAATTAGCCTGGAGCCCACATGCAGCTCCAACCTGTTTTGGTTCACTAAAGAGCCACAAGCCAATAGCTTTTTCATGAGTTTGTACCCCAAATATTGGACACCAAATGTAACATGAATAAATAAAAACCCTGGGACAGATATTGGGTTTCAACCTCTAGATCAGAAAAGCAAAGCAGCCAAGCCACTAGGGAGCTCTTACGTCTATGAAATCTTCAGGCTGAAAAAGAGTGAGTTCTCATCTCATCCCATCTTATATTTCTCTCAAGTTCTGGGATTTAAGGTTTGTACCTCCATCATCTGGCTTGTACGGCTGACTAGGATGGCTGTTTTTGGGTTCTGATCTTCAGGCAAGCTTTATTTATTAAAAGACAAATAAAATATCGCTAAATTGTCTTTCTTTCTTTCTTCTGTCTGTCTTTATTAATTACAAAAGATTGGTTGATTGCTTGCTTGATTGATTGATTTATTTTAATATTTGAGTTAAGGTCTTACACTGTATGTCAGACTGGCCTAGAAGTGTTTAATTAACCAAACTGTTTTTTCCTGTCTCTTTCTCTTGAATTCTTGTATTACAGGTGTGCACCACCACACCTGGTTTGTATAGTTTAGGGAGTATATTAATCAGGGTTCTCTAGAGTAACAGAATGTGTGCAATGAATCTCTTTATGTATAAAACGGGAATTATTAGAATGGTACAGATAATCTAACAAGGAGTGAGATGCTTGCTCGTACCAGCCACCTGGCTAGCTTAGACCCGAAATAATCACACAGAAACTGTATTAATTAAATGCCAGCTTGGTACATTAGCTCTAGCTTCTTATTGGCTAACTCTTACATATTAATTTAACCCATTCCTAGTAATCTATGTATCGCCATGTGGCAGTGGATTACCCACAAAGCTTCAGTGTAGTGAGAGGAGCAGCGGCCCTGTCCCGCTGCCTGGCTAGCTTAAGCCCCAAAATAACCAAATGGAAATTGTATTAATTAAATTACTGCCTGGTCCATTATATCTAGCCTCTTCTTGGCTAACTCTCACATCTTGATTTAACCCATTTTTAATAATCTGTATAGCACCACGAGGTTGTAGCTTACTGGGAAAGATTCCTAACCAGCATCAGTCTCAGACAGGAGCTTCATGGCATCTGCCACACTAACTTCTTCCCAGCACTCCATTCTGTCTACTCTGCCTACCTGATTTCTGCCCTATCAAAAGGCCAAGACAGTTTCTTTATTCACCAATGTAAGCAACACAAATACAGAAGAACCTCCTATACCATTTCAGCATGTTTTACTCTGGCGGCAGCTCCATGGCATCTCTCTCTCTCTGCCTTCCATCTCCCAGCATTCAGTTCTGTCTTACATGCCTACCTAAGTTCTGCCCTATCTACAGGCCAAGGCAGTTTCTTTATTCATTAACCAATAAAAGCAACTCATAGACAGAAGACCTCCCACACCATAAAGTACTTGCTGAGTCCAAGAGGCTGAATCTTTGAGCTGGTTTTTAGTATATCCTGGAATACTTAAGAAGTAGGCTCTAAATGAGTGGAGGAATGGGATTGGTAGCAAGCAGAGAGCAAACAGGCAAAGGCCAAATAGCTTACTCTTGGTTTCCAGCAGATTAGTTATGGACTAACAATATGAATTTTATGATAACCTTTTTGCTCATATTCTCATTCCTCCCACCCCTCAACTGGATTTTGGGAGCTCAGCCCAGTGCTGTACTGTATGTCATTTCCTCTGTTTCCATCAGTTGCTAAATGAAGGTTCTATAGTGACATTTTAGATATTCATCAATCTGACTACAGGGCAAGGCCAGTTTGGGTATGCTCTCCTTTATCACTTAGGGTCTTAGCTGGGGTCATCCTTGTGGATTCCTTGGAATTTCCCTAGTACCAGGTTTTTTTGCTAGCCCTATAATGATTCCCTCAATCAAAACATCTCTTTTCTTGCTCTCATCTCTGTCCTTCCTCCATTTCTACTATTCCATTCCCTCAAGTTCTCATCCCCCTCCCCCTCCCCTTCTCCCCTCCTTTTCCTCTTCTGTCCACTCTTCTTACCCCATCCCCATGCTCCTAATTTTGTCAGGCGATCTTGTCTATTTCCCCTTTCCAGGTGGATCTATATATGTTTTTCTTAAGGTTCACCTTGTTATTTAGCTTCTCTAGAGTCATGGATTATACACCCTTTATCTTTTGCTTTACAGCTAGTATCCTCTTATGAGTGAGTACATACCATGTTCATCTTTCTGGGTCTGGATAACCTCACTCAGGATGTTTTGTTCTAGTTCCCTCCATTTGCAGGCAAATTTCAAGATGTCATTTTTTTTTCTGCTGAATAGTACTTCATTGTGTAAATGTATCACATTTCCTTTATCCATTCTTTGGTTGTGGGGACTTCTAGGTTGTTTCCAGGTTCTGGCTATTGGGGACACCCACTGAAACAGTTCTCTTGAGATAATGGGAGCTCACCAACTCCAACCAGAGGGGGAAGAAATCAGCATAGGACCAAACTATAACCTCTGAATGTGGGTGACAGTTGTATGGCTGGGATAGACTGCAGGACCACTGGCAGTGGCACCAGGATTTATTCCACTTGCTTGTAATAGCTTTTAGAGAACTTATTCTCTTTGGATGGATAACTTGCTCAGCTTAGATATAGTAGGGAGGGACCTTGGACCTTCCCCAAAGCAAAGTGCTTTACCCACTCTGGGGACTGGATAGGGGTGGGGTGGGGGAAAGATGGAGGGAATGGGAAGAGGGGAGGAGGTGGGAACTGGGAATGGTATATGAAATGAAAAAGATAGTTTGCTTTCTTTTTAAAAACAAAAAAAATAAATTAAATGTATCATTTAATATTGTATATCCTACCTCAAATATTCAGATTATAAGTAGATCTCCACTTAAAATTAAGCATACAAGTATGTATTCAAATTGGGGAATTTATTTATTTCCAGATGTATCAAGTTGACACCCAAAATAGCCCCCACATGGGACTTGAACCTAGAGTTTTATGCAGAGTAGTAAAGCACTTAATTAACAGAACTGCATCTCCAGCCCTAGACTTTATTTCTTAATGTTTTGGTGTTCATAGATTGTATGTGTTTCATGGCTTCCTACAGATTATCTAGCACATAGCTTTATTTTTTTATAATTACAATATAATCTTTGTTTTTCTGTGTTGGCAGTTGCAATGTCTTCTTTCATTTCTGTCTTTGAGCCTTTGCTCTTCAGTTAGTATAGGCTAAAATATGTGAACTATATCAGTTTGTAGTCCTATACCTTAGTCATTTTGAGCACTTTTGTTGTTTTGAAGGCTGCTGTACTTCTCCACTACACCTTTTTTGTTCTTTTATGGACTTTGATCAAGTTGCTTTCTTGTTTTTTTAGAGCTTTTATATATAAAACATCCTCTGCCTTGGGATAAACTCTCATAGACCTCTTTCTGCTATTTTATTTTCTTTGGTTTTTTTTTTGGTAGCTGTTGTTGTTTGTTTTTGACACATTGTTTATTAGGAGAAAGGGTATTCAATTTTTATAAACTCACCTATTTCCTAATTTCCATCTTCCTCATCTTCCCCATCTTTCTTCCCCCTCTCCTTCTCCTCTTCTTCTCTTCCTTTTTTTCTGGTTGCATACCACTATGTCCTAGAAAGACTCATGCAATATTTACAGTTTTCTCAGTTTTGTCAAGATCTTATTTTTGGCCTAAGCTGTGGTATATACATATAACATTTACATGTGCTTCAAAAAATATATATTCTGGTGTCATCAAATACAATGTTTATATAGGTTTACTTGTCAAAACTGTAGTTAAGGTCTCCTGTTTCTGTGCTGACTTTCTTTCTATCTGGATATTTTCATCATTAAAGGTAGTTGTTGAATTTTCCTATTTTTATTTTCATTTAATTTACTTCAAAACTATTATCACTACCTGGTATAACTGTGATGTGACAATGTGTGTGTATACATTTTCAAAATTTGCAATACATATTCATCATTATATAAAAGTACCTTTTTTAATTACAGAAATAATGATCTAATTCACATTTCTACGTTTTGGTTACATTTTAATTTAATGTAATATTTCTTCTGACAGATCATTTTGGTGACAGAGAGAGACTGAGAACATTGCTGCCCTAACTATAATTAATTACTTTATATGAAGTTTCCAGTTTAGGTGTCCTCTCCACTTTTGCTTAGTATCTTAACTAGGGTCATCCTTGTGGATTCCTTGGTATTTCCCTAGTGCCATACTTCTAGCTAGCCCTTTAATTGCTCCCTCAGTCAATGCATCTCTTTCCTTTCTCTCCCTCACCGTACTTCCCCATTCTTGAGCATCCCATTCTCTCATGCTCTCCTTCCTCCCTCCTCTTCTCCCCTCCCCCTCCTCTTTGTCTAATGTAGAGTTAATGAAGATATTGTCCCATTCAGTAGGTTGCCGTTTATGTCTTAGTGACTATGCTCTTTACAGAAGCTTCTCTTTTTAACGAGGTCCCATTTATTAATTGTTTCTCTTAGTGTCTGTGCTATTGGTGTTATATTTAGGAAGTGGTCTCCTGAGCCAATGTGTTCAAGACTACTTCCCACTTTCTCTTCAATGAGGTTCAGTATGGCTGGATTTATGTTGAGGTCTTTGATCCATTTGGACTTCAGTTTTGTTCATGGGGATAAATATGGGTTATTTACATTCTTTTCCATGTTGACATCAAGTTATGCCAGCACCACTTGCTGAAGATGATTTCTTTTTCCCGTTGTATAATTTTAGATTTTTTTTTGTTAAAAATCAGGTGTTCATAGGTATGTGGATGAATATCATGCTCTTTGATTTGATTCCATTGGACCACCTGTCTGTTTTTATGCCAATAGTGAGCTATTTTCATTACTGTAGCTCTATAATAAAGTTTGATGTCAGGGATAGTAATGTCTCCAGAAGTTCCTTTATTGTACAGGATTGTTTAGGCTATTCTGAGTTTTGTTTGTTTGTTTGTTTTTCCCTATGAAGTTAAGCACTGTTCTTTCTAGTACTGTGCAGAATTGTGTTGGATTTTGAAGGGGATCGCATTGAATCTGTAAATTGCTTTTGATAAGCTTGCCATTTTTTATGTTGGTCCTACCTATCTAAAAGCATAGGAGATTTTTTCCATTTTCTAATATCTTCTATAACTTCTTTCTTCAAAGACTTAAAGCTCTTGTCATAGAGATCTTTCACTTCTTTGGTTAGAGTTACCCTGAGATATTTTATGTTATTTGTGGTTATTGTAAATGGTAAAGTTTCTTGGATTCTTTCTCAGTCCCTTTATCATTTGTATTAAGGAGGGATACTGATTTTTTGGTTTGATCTTATATCTTGCCACATTACTGAAACTGTTTATCAGCTGTAGGAGTTTCCTCACCAAATTTTTTTGGGTCACTTATGTGCACTATCATACCATCTGCAAATAGCAAAAGTTTGACTCCTTACTTTCCAATTTGTATACCTTTGATCTCCTTTTGCTGTCTTATTGCTCTAGCTAGAACTTCAAGTACTATGTCGAATAGGTATGGAGAGAGTAGACAGTTTTTACTGGAATCACTTTGAGTTTCTTTCCATTTAATTTGACATTGGCTGTTGGCTTGTTGTATATTGATTTTATTGTGTTTAGATATGCTCCTTGTATCCCTGATCTCTCTAAGACCTTTATGATGAAGGGGTGTTGAATTTTGTCAAATACTTTTTCAGCATTGAATGAGTTGATCATATGGGTTTTTTCTTTTAGTTTATTTATATGGTAGATTACATTGAAAGATTTTAATATGTTGAACCACCCCTGCATCTCTGGAATGAAGCCAACTTGATCAGGGTGGATGATTTTTTTAATGTGTTCTGGGATTCAATCTTAGTATTTTATTGAGTATTTTCGCATCAATCTTCATGAGAAAAATTGGTCAGTAATTTTCTTTCTTAGTTATATCTTTCTGACCTTTGGATACCAGGATAACTGTTGCCTCATACAAGGAGTCCGGCAATGTCCTTCTGCTTCTATTGTGGAATAAATCAAGGAGAATTGATATTAGCTCTTCTTCGAAATTCTGGTAGAATTCTGCACTGAAACCTTATGGCCCTGTGCTTTTATTGGTTGGGAAACTCTTGATAACTGTTTCTATTTCCTTAGGAATTTTAGTTCTATTTAAATTGTTTATCTGTTTTTGATTTAATTTGGATATGTGGTATCTATCCAGAAAAGTTTTCATTTCCTTTAAATTTTCCAGGTGTGTGGATTACAGGTTTGTGAAGTATGACCTCATGTTTCTCTGTATTTCTTATGTTTTTGTTGTTATGTTCCCTTTTCATTTCTGATTTTGTTAATTTTCATATTCCTTCACTACCTTTAGGTTTTGTGGATAAAGGTTTGTCTATCTTGTTGATTTTCTCAAAGTACCAACTCTTTGATTTTTTTGATTATTTTTGTATTGCTTTCTTTATTTCTATTTTATTGATTTCAGCCCTCAATTTTTTAAAAAATTCTTTTTCCATATTCTTTTATTTTTTTCCATTCAAAAGAAATTTATATTTCCTCCCCTTCTCCCTCTCCCCTCCCATTCCCCCTCCTCCCTCCCTCTGCTTCCTTAAAAGAGGGCATGTTGCCCTGCCCTGTGGGAAGTCCAAGGCCCTCCCCACTCCATCCCGGCCTAGGAAGGTGTGCATCCAAATAGACTAGGTTCCCAAAAAGATAATACATGCAGAAGAGATAGGTCCTGGTGTCATTGTTGATGGCTTCTCAGTCTGCCCCCATTGGCAGCCACATTTAGAGAGTCCAGTTTGATCATATGCTTGTTCAGTCCCGGTCCAGCTGGATTTGGTGAGCTCCCATTAGATCAGGCACACTGTCTCAGTGGGTGGTCCAGCCCCTCAGGGTCCTAACTTCCTTGCTCATCTTCTCCCACCTTCTGCTCTTCGACTGGACCTTGGGAGCTCAATCCATTGCTCTGATGTGAATGTGGGTCTCTGTCTCTATCTCCATCCATCGTACGAAATTTCTATGGTGGTGATCAAGATATTCATCAGTGTGAGTATGGGACAAGGCTAGTTCCAGCACCCTCACCTCTGCTGCCCAAGGACCTAGCTGGGGACATCCCTGTAGACACCTGGGATCTCCTCTAGAGCCAAGTATCTTGTCAGTCCTAAAATGACTCCCTTAATGTAGATATCTTATTCCCTTCTACAATATCCACCTTTCCTCCATCTCCACCCTCCCACTCCCCCAAGCTCTCCCCAGTCCTTCCCTTCTCCCTTCTCCTTCCCCCTCTCTCCTTACCCCAGCTCCCTATCCCCACCTCTGTCCCCGCCCCCGTATTCCCAACTTTTGCCTGGCAATCTTGTTTGCTTCCAATTTCCAAGATGATCTATATATGTTTTTCTTTGTGTTCACCTTGCTATTTGGCTTCTCTGGGCTTGTGAGCTATAAGCTTAGTTTCCTCTGTTTTATATCAGCCCTCAATTTTATTATTTCCTGGTGTCTAATTCTCCTGGGTGAATTTGCTTCTTTTTGTCCTAGAGCTCCAGATGTGCTATTAAGTCACTTGCATGAGATTTCTTCATGTAGGTACTTAGTGCTATGAGCTTTCCTGTTAGCACTGCTCTCAAAGTGTCCCATAAGTTTGGGTGTGTTGTACATTAATTTTCACTGAATTCTAGAAAGCCTTTAATCTTTCTTTCTCTATTTCTTCCTTGACCTAGGGGTGATTCAGTTGAACAGTATTCAATTTCCATGAGTTTGTAGACTTTCTGTGGTTAGTGTTGTTGTTGAATTGTAACTTTAAGCCATGGTGATCTGATAAGATACATACGGTTATTCCATTTTTAAAAATCTGTTGAGATTTGCTTTGTGACCAAGTTTATGGTCAATTTTAAAGGAGGTTTCATGAAGTTCTGAGAAGAAGGTATATTCTTTTGTGTTTGGGTGAAATGTTCTGTAGAAATCTATTAAGTCTTCTGAAATAAATTGGCAAGATACATAGATGCTTCTTTTAATTGAAATTATTACACATAGCATATGAAGCCTATGCTCCCATCAAATAGCAGTTACCAGTCATGTGGAAACAAGTCTTTCTACCTTCAAAGAGTCATAGAAAACAAGCTGGACCTTTGTATGCACCTGAGACATCAGCACTTGGTTTATGTGAATGACATCTGAGTCACTAAAAACATGCTTGTAGGAAATCCATTTTATTTTTGATAACAATTCTTGGAGATCTGTGGTGAGGGCTAGGAAGAGACTGAGCCTCATGCCAAAGGATATCAGCTGTGTCTTCGATTCATACTTAAATGGTTTATGATCATCTTTAGAACCTGTGGTAGTTATAGCCACAAAGTGGCTAAATTTCAGTCACAGCAATGTGTAGAAATTAAACCAAGATACTTTAGTAGAGGATAACATTTTCTCTGGTTTCTCCAATTAACAGTGTTTCCACAGGAACTAATTTGACTAAAAAGTAAGCAAAGAAGCTGTGTCTCAAATATGACTCAAATTTCAGGGCACAGTGGCTTTGATTTCTTTTTGTGCGGCCCTTTTCTTCTTCCCTTATGCCTTTTCCGTGACATTATTAAGACAAGGTGTGTGGTAAATATATATCTGATGTTACCTTACAAGTTTCTAGAAAGTCTAGTGACCTGTAATACTGATTTGAATGCTTAAATTGTTCCCTTTTCTCTTCCCTACACTTATATGTATCTTAGGGTGGGTGTACCCCAAAAGTATTGTTTGGTAATTTATGTACTGAACTTAATATGGAATTATATTTATTAACAAACAAGTCTAATAGAAAGCACTCTGTAATTTGATCAGTTGATCAATACCTCAATGACAAGAGAATACAATTTAGAGAAGTGTAATGAAAGACAATATATTGAGAAACGTGTGTAAATGTATCAGAAATACAATACAAATTGTTTGTTTTATGTTATTCAAAAAATCTATTAAGTGCATTTGTGTCATGACATCTGTTAGTTCTCTATTAAGTTTCTGTCTGGCAGACCTGACTATTAGTGTGAGTGTGGTATTGAAATCTCCTACTCTTAGTGTGCAGGGTTTCGTGTGCAATTAAATCATACTGCAACTTTCTTACAATTTACTTTTTTTGTCTCACTTCTTCCAGGATCTTCTCTTTGCCTGTTGTTGGGGATTAATCATATACACTGAGGGACTTTGATTGTGTTGACTATGACTGGAGATCTTTGATCTTCCTGTGGCACTATGCTTACATGCTTTGCAAATCTGGGGTCTTCTGCTGTTTCTTTTAGCAGTCTTTAAACCATCTGTCTCTGATGTCTTAATCTACCATACATCAAAAGTGAGATGTTTTTTGCTTTTTTCCATAAACCCCAAAGCTTCCCTTACTAATTTTTAATTTTTCTCCTTTAATTAAATATTTTCAATACTTTGTCATAGCTTCTTCTTATATTCTTTCTCTAAGTAAGCTCCACTATTGATGGTTAACATGGAATCGTCCCTCATTTCATATGTTTTCAGCTCATAATGTCATCTCATGGTTTTGCTATTTTCTAGAATGCACCAAAGCACCTTTCCATATTTTTGTGATTTTCTTTGCTTCCTAAAATACTTTTCAGTTCCTTTTTTTAAAAAGTTGGTTCAATGTCTTTGCTTAATGTTCTTATGCCCCTGTCTTTAAATCCATTTTCTTCCCTTGCTTGCATCGATGTAGAAATATTTTTGCAGATTTTACAGATAATTGTGGTTAATAAAACTGTTGATGCTGATGGTGGTAGTGTTGTATATGATGTAGTAGAGAAAACATATAATCAGAAGCTGTGTTTCTAACATGAGTGAAGGCACCAAGTTTGTAGAAGTTTAAAAGTTCTTCTTAGTTTAGTAAGGTCAGAATGGATTTAAGGTGGAAGGTTTTCCTGCACTAATGGATGTCTGAATCAATGATGTGTTGTTTTGGTCTTTGGTGATTGGTGCAGGAGAATTGTCCGTATTCTATCAATCATGATTTAAATAAATGCTGATTGGCCATTAGCCAGGATGTATGGGTGGGACAACCAGACAGGAAGTAGAGGTGGAGCAAGGAGAATAGGAGAATTCTGGGAAGCAGGAAGTTCTCTCGGATTCCTATCCAGACCACCGAAGAAGCAGGATGTGACCTGCCCCGCTGAAAAAGGTCCTGAGCCATGTGGCTAACATAGATAAGGATAATGGGTTAATATAAGCTATAAGAGCTAGTACAAAACCTGAGCTAATGGACCAATCAGTTTATAACCTAATATAGACCTCTCTGCATGATTTTTCTTTGCGACTTGCTGGCTGTGGGGTACCGGGTAGGATAGAAACCCCAACAAACAGCCCGGCCCTCATGCTACAGGTGATGATGACTACGAAACTATATAAACTTTGCACAATGTACTTTTCTTTACCTTAAGAAGCTGTATATGACTGTATGAGTCTTGACATATTATATAGATCATGAACACCATGCCACCAGTATCTGTATAGCTGCACTTGACAGCTGAAGTAAATTCCAGAATACAGGAAGATACTAAGCAAGGGAGTTGGTGTATTAGTTAAGGTTTCTATTCTTGTGAAAAGAAATCATGACCATGGCAACTCTTAAAAAGGACAATGTTTAATTGGGGATGACTTATAATTCAGAGGTTTAGTCCATTGTCATCATGGCAGGAAGCATGGAAGCACATAGGCAGACATGGTGCTGTAGAGGTAGAGATAGCTGGGGTTTCTGCATCTTGATTGGCAAGCAGCAGGAAGAGAGAGGTTACTGGACCTGGCTTGAACATTTGAAACCTCAAAGTCTCACCCCAGGTTCACACTTCCTCCAACAAGGCCACATCTATTCCAATCCAGCCTACTAGTGTGAGCTATAAAGGTCTGCTTAAAGGTTTTGTCTGCTTTTCTATTCCAAAGTTCCAAAGAAAACATTCATCCAAAAAAGCATAATTCAGGCTATCATAGCAATATTCCAGTCCCTAGTACCAACTTCTGTCTTAGGATTTCTATTACTGTGAAGAAACACCACGACCAGAGCAGCTCTTATAAAGAAATGCATTTAACTGTAGCTGCATACAATTCAGAGGTTGGAAACATAGCACCGCATAGGCAGACACGGTGCTGGAGAGGTAGCCTAGTGTTCTGTATCAGGCAGGTAGCCTGGTTCCATAGCTGGAAGAAACCCCCACCCCAGTGACACACTTCCTCCAATGAGGCCACACCTACTCCCACAAGGCCACACATCCTAATAGTGCTACTCTTTATGGGCCTATGATAGAAACTTTTATTCAAACTGCCACAGATGCTTTACTTCCAGGAATCAGTCTTGACATGGTAACAGCATAATTCAAAATAAGGATACTTGTGAATAAGCTGGAGTTTCTAAGATAGTTGAGATGGTGGCTCTTCAGGAATTTTGTTGGCAAGATTAGGTGGTATCGTAATGATGTAGCCATGCTGGAAACCAAAAGTATGGGAATGAATATGCCCAGTTAAAATAGTTCCAAGGTCAGGGTGGGTTCAGTTTTCATGACGTATGGGTAGTATAAAGCAAAGTCTTTGCTCAGACAATGTTTATTCTCTCTCTCTCTCTCTCTCTCTCTCTCTCTCTCTCTCTCTCTTCTCTATTTCTCTCTCAGTGTGTGAGTGTGTGTTTTTCTCTCTGTCCCTATCCTCTCTCTGTGTCTGTATCTGTGTGCACAGATTCAGTGGGAGGCCAGAGGGAGTCAATATTTGGTGATAATTTATTGTCCAAGGTAGGTATTAGATTTTTCTGATTTAAAAGAACTCTAACTTCTACCAAATCAAAAGTCAACAATAGCAGTGTGAACCTATAGCATATATGTCCTAAGTTGTTAAAAATTATATACGTGATGTCTTCATAAATGTATTTGAAAAAAAATGTAATTTCTTTTTTATTTTATCTTATTTTTTGGTTATATAAGTATAAAACCAAACTAAACTCTTTTCACTTTGGAATATGTTGTTTGGGATAATTTTAATTCATGTTGTCTCATATTTCAAGAACAAACTATTTTACTCCCTTTGAGGTGAGATTTGTATTTTATATCACAATGGTTATTCTTAAGTTATCATCTTCTATTTTTATAGCAAAATCAACTACTTGCCTCAGCCTCTGCCTCTTATGATTCCTGCAATCCACTGAGGTGTTCTGCTGAATTCCCTTCTGGAATGACCTGGGAAAATTTGATGATGTGTTCAAAGGGTGTACTCCACTCTGGAATACTCAGAGGAAAGTCTTCTTTAACCAGCTCTAGTCTGGGATGCAAAATGCATGAAAAACAGAACAAGCACACTGGCCTTGACCTGTTAGTTTATGTTAGACAGTGTGCGCTGTCACACACAAGGATTTGGATCCTGTAGAATGGAGATAATTTTTATGACTGATGTTTAATTAGACTTTTTAAAAAATAAGTCATCCCTGTGCCTAATTCTTCACCTATTAAATGGAACTTAACCTAGACATTTTATAATCCTTTAGCAAAGGGTATCATCCTCTCTCCTTACCCTGGCTCTCTCCCATCTGACTGTCCTCTATGCTCTCTCTTTTCTTCATAAAATTGCCTCTGTTATTATTTATATACAAAACTGCCTTGCTGGTGTTTGTGTCCACCTCCCTATTTAAACTCCAAAGCCTCACAATGACTTCAAAACCTTTCTCAGGTTTTAGAAATTGTGAAAATCTCCACATGGAAATAAAAAGGAAAGAAGCATAAGTGCTAACAAAATACTGCAGAGTTGGCAAAGTGACTCCAGGATTTATAGACTTTTGTTTATGTGTGACATTAAGATAAAAACCATGGAAACAAAGACTGGCATAAAGCCTATATTGGGCAGTAGATTTCACTCTCAAAACAAATATAACTAAATCCATAAATTATTTAAAATCCTGCTGAGAAAACAGAAATAAAAATAGTTTCTTAAATCATAATTTTCAACTTATTTTGAAGCATAAAATAACATATTAAAGCAGCAAAATCTATAGCACAGGCATATCTGAACAATATGTATTAATCCTATTGTATAGTCAGATTTTAGTAATAATGTTATTATACTGACATTTGGAAGTCATATAAGAAACTGCCTACTTGGTTATGTATTTTCTCCTGTTTTGACATTGCTCCCAAATAAACGATTGACTCAGATTCCAATGATGAATAAATCCCATTATGTATTCACACCATGCAGCATCAGCACCATCTCTGGCAGCAACACAATTAGCAGAGATATTCATTATTTGTGGTGTGGTCTTAGTTACTATTTACTAGTGTCATGCACTTTACTTGGCCTTTAATTTCACTTTGTTCTGTTACTGTCTTAAAGAGAATTAAATAAGAAATAAACAAACGAAATGAAAAAGTATTGAGAAAACTTGATACATTATTACTAAAAATAAGAGCATGCATTACTGATTGTTGATCCTGGGAAACCACTGCCTTTGAGATGGGGGCTGAATGATCAATCTGTGAAGGAAATTGATTTTGTTTTAATATTGAAACCAGACTTGTTTATTAATTGACACCAAATAAAATGAAGTATGATGCATCATACAAAACACTAGCTAAAAAATGGCATCAATATTTAAATCTTGAAATATGTTATATTATTTTTCAAAGGATAATTAATATTTGAGATAGAAATAATTTTGATAATCAATTGATATTATGAAAGTAAAATTGACTACTGTTATCAGCAGCCAGCCCAGGGCATTTATTAAAACTCACATATATTCAAAAGGGAGAAGGAATGAGGTGGAAAATCTATTAAATTCTCATTTCTGGGGATTGAAGAGCCATCTATGCAGCAAGGGGCAATGGTATCTCTACAACTTGAAAACTGAGAGTTCTGTGCAATGTTTAGAAAGGAGTCCAACCCTACTAATATCTTGGTATTGACCACTGAAACCCATAGCAGCTTCCTGTTGTCTAAAACATTAATGTAACACATTGATGTTAGTTTAACTGAACAGCTTTGTAGTTTGTGGTGCAATAACAATAGTAAGCTTAAACCTGTGCTGGTGTTTTGATCTTTTCTGGTCACCTGGAACCCCTTGATCATAAATACCTCTTTTCTTCCTCAAATAAGTAAATGCAACATTTCATTAAATGACCTTCCTATTTAATTATTAATTGGAAACAGTGGAAATATTAAAAGTGGTCTTACTACTTGCTTTATTAGTTATACCGCTACCTAGCAAATAGACCTTCCTTTGAGTACATGGACTTAATGGCCTCACTTAATTTATTATAAAAATATTTATTTTTACATGCATAAATGTTTTATCTGCTTGCATTTCTATGCACTGTCAGGGTGTCCATTGGTCAGAGAGGTCAGAAGAAGGTGTCAGATACCGTGGAACTAGAGTTAAAGACAGTTTCAAGCCACCATGTGGGTGATGGGAGGGTCTTCTGCGAGAGTAGTAAGACAGTTTACTCTGCAGTTTTCTCACCAGCTGCTGCTTAATGTCTTCATATCAGCATGGGTTTTTATACTTCTTTTTTTCTTTTTTCCCCATATTCTTTTATTTTTTTCCATTCATAAAAAAGAATTTACATTTCCTCCCCTTCTCCCAGTCCCCTTCTGCTCCCCGCCTCCCGCTGCTTCCTTAAAAGAGGGCATGGTGCCCAGACCTGTGGGAAGTCCAAGGCCCTCCCCACTCCATCCCGGCCTAGGAAGGTGTGCATCCAAATAGACTAGGTTCCCAAAAAGATAATACATGCAGAAGAGATAGGTCTTAGTGTCATTGTTGATGGCTTCTCATTCTGCCCTCATTGGCAGCCACATTTAGAGAGTTCAGTTTGATCATATGCTCATTCAGTCCTGGTCCTGCTTGATTTGGTGAGCTTTTTTTCTTTAAAAGTATGGATGTAGCCAGGCAGTGGTGGTGCATGCCTTTAATCCCAGCACTTGGGAGAGAGAGGCAGGTGGATCTCTGTGAGTTTGGGGCCAGCCTGGTGTACAAGAGCTAGTTCTAGGACAGGCTAACAACTACAGAGAAACCCTGTTTGGAAAAACCAAAAATAATTGTGGTTGGGGAGGACCCTCAATAAAATCATCTATGCATTCATTTCTTTGCTGTACTGAAAAAATCTCCCTATTTAATGACGGTAACAGTTGTCACTCAGGTTGAAACATTTGGTTATTTTGTTCTATATGGACACAAGCCAGGACTTCTGCCTTGAATGATCATTTGGGTGACTAAATTTTCACCACTGCTCAATCAAATCTGTATATTTTTATTATGTAATATTTTCCAAAAAGAGTTTTGATGCTATATTTCACTCTCATTCAGGCATGTACATAAAGCCACCAATTTGCATCTATTGTGTTTATAATAATTTAATATAAAACAAATTGTTTTAGTTTTAAAAGCAAGGCAAAAATCTTTGAAGGCATGGGAACTGTAAGCGACTCTATAAAGTCCAAAAGTTAACATCAAACCTATGGGATGTAGTGCTGCAGGAGCTCCTTCTGCTCCTTCAGCCAATAGCCTTTAAGATACCAGCCCACTGGGGTGTGGTCTCTTTCATTTTAAAAAGCAGCGGCAGCCCTCCACTCACTCTCTTGCTTCTGGCTCCCATCCAGACTGCTAGACTCTCTTTTTGCTGTTTGTGACAAGAGGACTGTGGTTTGGGCCATTGATTTGTAAGTTTTTCCCCTCCAATAAATAACACCTTTTAATAATAATTTCCAAACTGGTGTGGGATTGTTTTGTGGCATTAATGTAGTATGAGGAGCGGGCCTGCTTTTGGTCCCAGCTAGCTTACACCTGAAATAACCACACAGAAACTATATTAATTAAATTACTGCCTGACCCATTATATCTAGCCTCTTCTTGGCCAACTCTCACATCCTGATCTAATCCATTTCTATTAATCTGTGTTTACCATGAGGTCGTGGCTTACCGGGAAAGATCCTAACCAGTGTCAGTCTCAGACAGAAGTTTCTTGATGTCTGTCACACTGCCCTTCTTCCCAGCATTCCATCCTGTCTACCCTGCCTACCTGATTTCTGTCCTATCAAAAGGCCAAGGCAGTTTCTTTATTCAACCAATGAAAGCAACACTAAAACAGAAGGACCTCCTACACCAATGGGATACTGAGGAAAACCATCTACAGAAAAAATAATACTGTATTAATGATTACCATAGGAGAAATCACCACCTGGATTTACCCAGTCATGGATGACAATAGGCACTTTGTATTATCTTTCATTATTAAAGTACTTCAATGGCCATTACTTCATTATGATTATCTAAATAGAAAATCTGAGGTTCAGATGTCTCGTTTAATACTATATATTAGGTAGAGAAAAAATAAGATGATTCCAAATGACTTCAATGTTATCATGCCAACACTGAAGAAACCCAACTACCACAAAAGAAATTAAATCTTTGCCAGTTTCCATAAATCAGAAACTTTAAAAATTCTTCCAAGCATCATAGGTTCATTTGTCTTTGAGGTAAAAAAATATAATGTGAAAGATAAATAATTTTCTTCTCTTTCTCTAGACTCTCTCTTTCCGTGTATGTGTGTACATGTCTGTGTGTGCACAATGTTAAGTTAATTTTCAAATTGGTGTAGCTATAAACTTTTACAATTTTGCAATCAAAATATGACTCATTTTCTAGAGAATACTCCAACCTCTTCAGTCATGTCTATGTTTTCACCCCAAACTTTACATTACAAACAAGATGCAATCATACAATATAGATTGTAATTTCTTAAGTGTAACAGTCATTGAAAGTTATTTTTATAGTAAAAATACATTCTTGTCAGTTATGTCTAGGACATCACTAGTTATTAAATAAGTTCTGAGTGTCTTTTCTCCTTGAGAATTTTGTGTTAATTTGAATAAACTATCTAAGCAATTAGTTGTTAATAACAAATTTTAAAATTGTGGTTTTTAAACTGAGAAGAACAACAAAAACATTGAATTCTGTGAGGATTCTGGGGAAGTCCAGGGGCAAGTGTATAAAGTATTAGATTGTAGCATCATATAGTTCTTTAAATGAAAAGAGGAAGACTTAACTTTAGAAAACTCTCCAGTAAACTGTGAAAAGAAATATTTAGTTGACCTGTGATAAATATTAGGTCAAGTAAAAGATAGAACAACAAAGTGATACAAAAGTACTGAGCTCATGATTCTAACTTTTCTTATACTTTCCAGTGGAGTACTTCTGCTGTATTTGTGATTTTAGCTAAAATTCTTGACTAACACAGCCATTACAGTCCATACTGAAAATATCTATCCTAAATATTACTCATATTTGACATACATAGGAAATAATTTCTAGTCTCAAAAATTATGTCTTGTACTGAAACCACAGACATCTTTAATAAATCATCAAATCTTTAAATAAATATTGATCATAAAAATTACAAATAGTATCCTTAATGGATTACGTAGGCTTAGCATGTCTAAATTCAAAATATGTCATTGTCTCCATTTGCTACTGAGTGCCTTTCTCACTTTCTCTATGATTACCTTCTAAAAAAATAAGAACTTCTTGTAAACATTTAGAAAGCACTCTTTAATCCTGTAAAGCATGATGTTAACGTCAATGTAGATATAGCTATAATTGTCAGTCAAAATGTATTTATCACACCTGGCAAATGTCATGTGGATATAATTATAAACAAAAATAAACCTAAGAAAAGGAAATTCATGTTTCACAAAATTGACTAATGAAATAATAACATATTATAGGATTTTCCAAGAAAAACCTGGTAGGAAAGAAAAGTGGGATGTATTTATAGGCATATAAAGATAAGTGCCATTAAAGTAACAATTTGGGAAAAAAGACACAAGGATACGGCAAGAAAACTGGAAAAGAAGAGTGTAAAGGGCCATTTAGTAGGGTGTGAACTGCCCAAGTTCCTCAGGCCTGGCAGAAGCCAGGTGCTCAACACATGCTGGCCTAGTCAAGCAAATGTGAAATCCTGTCCTTTTGTGTAAGCACCATTAATTTGTAAAAAGCAGTTGAAGACAGAAGTGACTTACAAAATGATGTTTAAAAGGATCAATCTGATTATATGTTGAGGAAAAATAATTCACAGGAAGTAATGCTGTGTGAGGACAGCAGAAAGAAGTAGCTGCATCAGTCCAGTTAGAAATGACACGTTTAGATTATGGTAGCAATAAAGACTGCAATGAGTTTTCAGATGGAAGATGTGGGAATGGAAGCTGACCTAAAAGCTGCTGATGTGTGGTGGCCTTGATAAAGGGGTGCACAATTCTTGACATATTAAACTGACAGTTATATTCTAGAGTTTCCTGAGGCTGAGATGTCTAAGACAGTGCCAGGCTCAGGCTAAAGAAAATGAACTCTTAAACTTTAGATAACTAATGATATGAAATCTTAAATACCCAAAGCATGATGTGTCTCAACAGTCAGATTTAACTTTTGAGTAAAATAAGTGTGTATTCATATGATATTCAAGAACACCTAGATAAAATCTGAAAACTTAACTGATATATTTACAAGGAAGAAAGTCTGTAAGTAGAACTGTAAGTTATTAGGACTGAGTTGTGTGGACATAAACTGTAGTTGAAATGTATGGAAGTTTCCTCCTAATTACTCTGTATATCCTTGTGTGTGTGTGACAGAGAGATAGAGAGAGAGAGAGAGACAGAGAGACAGAGAGAGAAAGAGTTGCATCCATGTGTATGCAAGTATATTCAGAGGAGGTTTTGGGGGCACCATGCTCTATAAGTCTCTGTCTTATTATCTTGAAGCTGAATCTCTCATTAAATGTGAGGTTCAATGTATTTTGGCTACACTGGTTGAACAGAAGCCCTCCTATCTCTGCAACTACCATCCCAAGTACTGGAGTCACAGTCATATCTAGTTTTACTTTTGTTTGTTTGTTTGTTTTTGATATATGGATGCTGGATATTCAAATTGAGCTCCTCATTCTTGTGTAGGAAATGCACATTTCCACTGAGTTTTCTCCTTAGCCTTAATTTTTCTTTAGAAAAAAATAAGTAAGAAATAACATTCTTATGTTAGAGTGATGACAGTGAAAGACGGGAAAGAGGTTTGGATAAACAATGCATTGGGAAGTGCTTGCAAAATACCGAGCAGATGGTATATTGTTGTCATCTTATTGTAGCTATTATTGAGTTTTGTATACTACAGGAATACATTTTTACACAAGTCTACTTGAAACAATGTTTCAGGAAAACTTATGGCTTTAATAACAGTGATTTAAGCTACTATAGCAAGTATTAATGAGAAGATACTTGGGAGGCAAGTGAGCTCTGTTGAATTTCTTCAGCTGTGCACATTCACTTCTCACCCTTTCCTTGGGTAGCTGTCACCATGCTTCTCATCTTTTCAGAACCTATCTGTGAGGCCTCACCTGTTTCTTCATAAATAAGCCCTAAATCTGCCCTTGAATTATAAGCAAGACTTTTATAGTTGGAAAAATATTCAAGATAAATCCAAATTGTTTTTTTTCCACAGAAGATGTATACTATTCTGAGGAAGTTGGCAATGAAATAACCATAACTGAAGTTAAATTTATGCCTTTTTATTAATATTAACTCTGTTTCCTAAGTGTTACATTCACTCTAAATAAAAACATGGCAGTGTGTACTTACACATGTAAATATAGGCATATTTTTATTTGGCAGGTCAAAGCACTACACTTGCATTTATTCTGCTTGTATATGACATCACTCAAATATTTTTCCCCAGAACCAGTAAAAAATAAAAAGGAGTTTCTTCAGTGTCAACAACTCTTCTAGAATTTGAAGGTATATCTATACACAATAACTTAACAGAAAATTTTCCAAACAAATAAGATTGAATGAACAAGATATCCAAATGTTCTTTTTCCCTGGCCTTTGGGGATTCTGTCACTTTCCCTCCACTTATGGCTGAAGCATACAGGATACTATTCATAACTCTATGTTTGCAATGATATAATTGAACAAGTTATATCATAATTCTCACTATTAATAGTTACCTTTAAGTCATCCAGCCTCTAGGATATTATATTGATGAAGAATTATTATTGACTAATAATTATTGACTAATAATTATTAAGTTCTCTGTGGCTTTCAGTTTTTGTAGTGGTGCATAAATCGATGACCTACCCTTATATGTATATAAAAGTTGTATGTGTGTCTGTGTTCTCCAGACCCCTTTATGAAATACATGCTGCTAGCAACACATCTTTTATTAAAGCTATAATACAAATGGGGGTTTTGCTGGAGAATGTTGAGTCTTGGTGATGATGAGTATCTAGTAATGTGTTTCTCTTGAATATAAAAGTTTAGGTTTGCTGAGCGGTGGTGGCACACACCTTTAATCCCAGCATCCAGGAGGCATAGGGAGGTAGATCTCTGTCAGTTTGAGGTCAGCCTCTGCTACAAGAGCTAGTTCCAGGGCAGGCTCCAACGCTACAGAGAAACCCTGTCACAAAAAAAAATGTTTAGGATTTACTAGTTCAATATTTCCAGACTTTTCATCATACTGTCAGTGGCAATGACCATCAATCAACCATGCATGGAACTCAGTATTCCATTGTTAAATCAGGAATATTTGGAATAGATGGAATCTGGAATAGTATCAGAGGCTGTTTTTTAACTTTAAAGACGTGTAAGATTTGTGTACGGGAGGAGAGGGGCTATAGAAAAGTGTTAATATAACGTTTAAGTTATTTTCATAATCAAAAACAGTATGAGATAATATGGCATAATGTATTAGAAGCTAACATAAACACTACTGTGACTTGAAGTTTAATAAGACGTGTTAAAGAAAATGAAGTTTAATAAGACGGAGATATAAAATAGGTAGGAGCAAGTCAAGACAGAGCAGAACCGGGCATGGAGTACACACTACTATGCATTTATGACAAAAGAACAGTTTATTCTTGTGGAGGCCCAAAAATGTAAGCTTATTTCCACCTTGTCTCAAGGCCAGAAAGTTTCAGCTGGCTCAAAGTTCTTGACAAGTGTGACTACATACCCTGACCTAAGGTGTGGTTACTTGATGCTTTGGATATTATGATGGCCCTGACAGGTAGATATTCTCCACCCTACCGAAGGTCAGGAAATTCAATTATGCTTCTGTTCCTTTTTTTTATACAAGAAATTTGACCTAGGGTGTGCCTGACTTCAGGATACTTGATCTAGGTTGGCTTTACTACCTAAACAGCAGAATGCTTTTCTCATGAATTAATGGCTTGATGTCTCAAAGTATTGAAGCAAAAAACTGTTCTAGTTGTCCTTTGTATCATGTTAAAGCAGTCTTTTGCCTTCTCTCCCCGATTCCCACCCTGTTGCATTGGGGTATAAAAGTAAATGGAAAATTAAATTCAGGCAAATTTCAGTATTCAATGGAACTTCTTTCTAGTACTATCTTATGCTTCTGTTTTGTTATTTTTACTCACATCTTCACTCTCTTCACTTAGTTTCTAATCCCCATGCCCCTAATCTGCTAAGTGGAACACTTTTCAAGATAGTCTCCAACACATGCTTTGTAAGCATGGGGAAAGATTGAACATTACTGTCTTCATTGCAGGCTAGGAATTAGCTCATTCATTATAATTTCATGTAGTACTGATGAAGCACTTGCCTTTGTTATGTAAGTAAAAGAAAGATGAAACAAAAATACTTATCGTTGTGTCTAGAATCTGAAACCAAGTGTCTTTTTGAGGCCCTCCAGTTCTGTTCTTTAAGATTTTGGTAAAGTGACAGTGGAGAAAGTCTACCTGGTCCATTTTGGATTTTTGAGTGAAAGTGAATGTTTATTAAATTAATCCCCTGCTATTTGAGGTTAATTTGTTAACACAATACAACATGGCTTTTTTTCCTTTTTTCCTTCCATTCTAACTTCCTTTCTTCCATTCTTCCATCTCCTATCATCCTTTCTTCCATCCTTCCATCTTCTTCTCCTCCTCTTCCTTCTTATTTTCTCCTTTTTCTCCTTCTTCTTCTTCTTCTTCTTCTTCTTCTTCTTCTTCTTCTTCTTCTTCTTCTTCTTCTTCTTCTTCTTCTTCTTCTTTCCTTCTCCTCCTTCTCCTTCTCCTCCTTCTCCTTCTCCTTCTCCTTTTCCTTCTTCTTCTTCTTCTTCTTCTTCTTCTTCTTCTTCTTCTTCTTCTTCT
>PVIU01021597.1:0-31195 GCA_004026605.1 Ondatra zibethicus
TAGTGACAGCTACCCTAGTAGCTATGTTGATGGAATCCTTATAGCTAACAGTAATTTTAACATGGATTTAATAAGAATTTGCTCATTCTCACAACACTATGAAACAGTTTATTCCTATCTTATAAGTAGGAAAAAGTGAGTCTTAAGAGGCTGGAAGGCTAGGCTAGGATCACTTAGCAAGAAGGACTTAAAGTGAGGCAGCTAGGCTATAGGATCCTGTACTTTTCCCTTGAATTCATCCACCAGTAATGATAGTCTGCCCACCAATGCCAGCAACAATTCCCAGCTAGAGGATTTCAGTTGGAAGAAATGATAAGCTGAATACTTAGTGAAATTCTGAAACAGATGGGTATCCAAAGTACAGATTATCCCAGAAGCATGGACAATCATGGGTAAGGGTGGAGAAGCAAGATAACCAAGGGCTTGCAGGCTTAGAAGAGCAAATGCAAGGGCATGGACACAGGCTGGAGCAAGCCTAGGCCAGCTGCTATAGTCAGGCTTCCTGTCTTCATTGTGCTTCTCAAGGAGGAAGCCATGTCGGAAGCATCTCCATTTTCCTAATCCCAAACAGCATCTGGAACTGGGACCTTTGTGAAGGTGTGAAAAATCAGTTACATTGGCTTCTGTGTTTCCAAGAAAGACAGAAAATTGGATTTCTAGAAGACACTGGAAGGCCGAATTGGAAGATGACTCCAACTTGTAAGGAGTAGCCAAAGATGACCAAAAGGAAACGAATTAATGTTTTTACCAAGACATTCTGGCCTCAGGCCCCATCTCAAACCTGTTCTCCTAGTAACAGAATGCAAAAGCCCCCACCTCTGACCAAGGTGCTGTGGAGTTGCTAAGGTATGAACATATTTACCCACAACCACAGACATTTGGATCAAGGACAGCCTCCTCACACGGGGCTGATCATGGGGATGCAATCAAAATGAGGTCCTCTGGGGACTTGGAAATCAGCCAGGGGTAGATAATTGCCTCGAGGGTGCTACAGCTGAAGCTCTCCCCACATTTTGCTGTAATAAGTTTTTTGTTGTTCTTGTTCTTGTTGCAGTTGTGAAGTTGATTTGCTTTGGCCCCTTTGGGGCTTTAAAATTCAGTTGTGATTTGCACCAACTTTTTGAACTTAAGAAAACATGAGGGAAAAGAAAAGAGTCAGATTTTCCTACTCCACAGTCTCTGAGTTCCCAGTCTGGATGTGCTTAGGGCCTCTCTAGATGCCCCGGGGAGGAAAATGAGACATGGCAGGTGGGGAGCACTTTCATTGAGAATGATGGCTGGGACAGGTCGAGATCCTGGCCCAAGTGCCATGCACCAGAAGATGGTTGCTCCTGCAGTGGTCCACAGAGATGGGACCTTTTATCAAACTGCAGCACACAGGACTGACTCACTGCCTACAGCAAGGCCAGATATTTAGCTTCCAAAGGCCTCAAGTGGAGAGGATTTGTAATCCCTGGGGCTTGGGAAGCTAAAGCAGGAGGATCACAAATTCAATCTGTCTTAAAAAAAAAAAAAAAACAAATTTAACTAAACTTGATGCAGATGAGTAGCTTAACACGAGAGAGCCCAATGGCCTCAACTCCCAGGTTTTTATACCTTGTCCTAATTATTAAGCTCTCAAAATCAAGATTCTCTATCGGAGTCTATACAATAAAGAGCTGTACCCTTGTCTTGGCATCAGTCACCAAGTACTTTTTCACCCCCCCTTTTGTGTGACTACAGAATGGACAGTGAATCACATAGTTGTTTCACCCCAAATTTTCATAGATTGCAGTCAAATAAGCTCCTCTTTGGATGAAGTCACTGTTTCAATGGGCAAACTATCTTCTATTTAATTATTGGCAGCAAGGGTGACTCAATCTTCACACTTCTGAGACTCTATTTGGGGCCACTGATTGCTCTCCCAACCCCCAAATAATCGTCCTAGGCCACAACCTTTACTATGGCTGGAGATTTGTTCAGTTTTTCATCCTGGTAACTTTGGTGGCATACCAGGCAACATATACACCTCTGATGGTTACACTGGCAACTTCTATGGCTTAAACTATATATCCCATGGTTCACTGCTTCAGCTTTTCTCAGTTCTCATGGGAAACTGGCAAGCTCTTTATTGAAGTGCTCAGGTGCCAATCACATGGCTCTCTTCATTTGCATATATTGCTCTTTCCCAAAGCTTCTTGTTCCAGAGGCCCACAAGATCATCTCTAAAGGAATACTACAATCAGACTATCTCTGTCTTTGGCTTTGACTGTGACCTTGCAGGAAATCCAGCAGACAATCTGTTGCGGCCTCATCAGCCTTATCAGTAGTTTGTGTCTTCCTGCAACTCCAATTAGAGCACTTAAAATTATTTTATTTTGGAGCCTAGAGAGATGGTTCAGTGGTTAAGATCACTAGTTGATCTTCTAGAGGACCTGAGTTCAATTCCCAGTGCTCAAATGATGGCTTACAATTGTCTGTAACTTGAGTTCCAAGGGATCTAATACTCTCCTACGGCCTCTGCAAGCACCAGGCAAGAACACAATGCACAGATATACATGCAGACAAAACACCTATAAACATAAAAAAATCTGAAAGTAGTAGTATAACTTAGTTATATTTTCTAAACCCTAATTGTTTTGTATTTTGATTTTAACATATTGTGAAATAAAATATTGTGAATAAAAGCCATGACTTTTAGAAACCACCACTGTTGATCCTGCTACACAAGGTAGATGACCGCTCTTGGTTCCTCTTGGTTGAGGAAGTGTTCCAAGTTCAAGCGCTAGCCTTTAAAAACAACTTTTAAAAAACGTTTTCTTCATAAAATATGTTTGGATTATACTTTTCCCTCCTTCTCCCAGCTCCTCCCATATCCTACACACCAAGCAAAGTCCTCTCTCTTTAAAAAGCAAACAAATAAAAACAAAAAAAAAGAGAAACACTCCCTCCCAGTGGAAATTAAAAGATCAATAAGAAAAAAAAAAAGCCCAAACAAACCAACATGAGACAAAACATCTTCAAAAGTATCACGAACTTCATTAGGTGCTGGCTATCTAGTGCTTGGCGCAGGGCCTGCCCATGTGTGATTAATATTCCCTGTGAAGCTCCATTGGAGAAAACTAACCTTTCCCCTGTCAGTGGTTATCAGCTGTAGATAGCTTCTTGGTCTGGGCTGGAGCTCACATCCACTTCCCCCTCCCAGCACTAGGACCCTGTCTAGCAGCTTCCTTGTTTTCAAAAGGTGGCAATCTGGTTCCAACAGGAAACAGAAGGAAGAACTTTCAAGCTGAGTTGCTGGTAGAAAAGGCAATGAAAAAGAGCACGTGCTTAGGTGAAAAGGGAACCCTGGAGCTTGCCAGCAGCAGGAATCTGTTACACATCTACGTCTTCATGGGAGAGAGGAGGGAACAGCTCCAGAAATCAAAAACAGTACTTGTAAGGAAGGGTCAGCTGCTCAGAGGCTAACCTGTTAGAACAGGCCTGTGAGCTTGAGAAGAGGGAGCTGAAGGGTTAATGTCCATGTCCTTTGCCATACACCACTACCCACTGCTGCTTCCCTTAGGCTGGGCTCCTCCAGAAGTTAAGAGGGTAGCATTGCTCATTGCCAGGACCCCTGCAGGTCATCTGTCTGGGTGCAGGTGAGAACAGAGGCCTGGGGTAATCAGGACTGGTGTGAAAATTTATCAACACAATAGTTATGACTTCATTGATAACAATTGTGCAAGTAGGCACGACTGTAAGAGATAACTGCCGAGGTACTTGGTAATACACTTGGCCCTTCGAAAACGCTTAGGTAGATAACTCATTGAATCTTCAGCAGACACAGAGGTAACACAATCATGATCCTATTTAACTGACTCCGAAACCTGGGATCATAGATCTCAAGCACTAACTGTAAGCGAGAGTGTAAACTCAACCTGGTGTTTATAATTACAGATTCGGTATTTATTGTCCACCTTACCCTAAATGATAATCACTGGTTTAGATCTTAAATCCGAGATAAAATAGGGGAATAACTGAGGTGTGGGCTGAGACAGGAGCTATTTATTATCATCAAGGTCAAGCAAACATCCTCCAGTTAAAAGGTGTTAAAGTATAACCCCAGAGAAGAGAGGAAGAGACGAGGAGGGAGGAGGGGCTGCCAAGCCAATGGCACATAGAATACAGGCCAAATGTCTAATTATAGCTGACAAGGCTCTCATGATCTGGGCCTCTTTCCCTATGCCCCCCGCGGGGCACTGTGTCCCAGCCAAAGTCAACTTTGTTTAGTTCTCTAAATAGCCCGCAGGTCTTTGCCCCAGCTGCTGCTCCTGCCTGGAACACCTCATCCTGTTTTCTATTGCCCCTTCTTAACTCCTGCTTACCTAACAGGCAGGGCCCAGTGAGGGCCTTTCTTTCATCATTCCTCCCTCTCCTCCCTCTGATAGGTATTTATTTGACTGCCTGGTGTACACGGACACCAGGGCCTGTGGAATTCTCGGAGGAAACTGTTCCTCCACATCCACGTGTAGGCTGGGTTTTTTCCAGTGTGTTGGCATGACATCCTGGGCTTATCAGATGGCAGCTTTCTTACTCTGTGCCATGGCACCCCGGATATGGATCTGTCTCTGTTATATCACAGGCTCCACAGGACAGAAATATGTCTGACTGGGTGGATATTAGATTCCCATGCTACAATAACAAATTGCCATGACTCAGAGGTTTAAAATGACAGAAGTTTACCGTCTGTGGTTACCTAGGTATATGTTTAACAGAAGTTCACTGGGCTAAAATCAAGACACCCAGAAGCTCTTGGGAAAAACCTATTTTCTTGCCTTTCCATCTATAGGCTACCCATAGTCTGTGGCCAACAGCCCCTTCCTTCATCTGCAAAGCCACCCAAGGCGGGTAGCAGTTGCTACATGACATCACTATGATGCTGACTTTTGTCTCCATCTTACAGTTTGTAAAGGCCCTGATCATATTAGGCGGTCCTAGTTAAGCCAGGTCAGTAACAAGGCTTTTAACTCTAGCCGGCACCTTAATTCCCTTTCGCTTACAGGTTCCAGGGATTAGGACTGGGATATCTTTGGAGGCCTGACATTCTACCCACCATAGTGTGCTTCCCCAAATGTAGGGTAGGCCTGACATTCTACCCACCATAGTGTGCTTCCCCAAATGTAGGCTATTCAGGAAAGACCAAATGTCTGAGTGTGTGATTGGGAATGTGAGTATATGGGACACACAGAACCTTCAGGTATATGTTAATGTGTGATACATAAAACTGCCCAGTAGCTGGATATTGGGGTTGTAACTGGACCATGTGTGGGGGTGGAAGGGTGTCACTGCCTGACCTCACTGAGGAACGCTGGTATGTAGTCATGTCTAGCCTGGCTTTCTTTTCACAGACAAGCTACTTCCCAGAGAGTACAGATGCTGCCCACTGAGTATAGATGCTGCCCTGAGAGTGCAGATGCTGTCCAGTGAGTATAGATGCTGCCCTGAGAGTGCAGATGCTGCCCTGAGAGTGCAGATGCTGCCCTGTGAGTGCAGATGCTGAGGAAGAGGCTGAGAGGGATGCTTAGAATACAGACTCCAGAACTTCAGGAAGTCTTCCATGGTAGTGCCACAGTCTCTCAGGAAGCCTGGAAGAAGAACACAGGAGTTTCTGGTCCAACCCTACATGAAGACTTTTTGAGCTTCACTCTTCCAGAAAACCCTACCTACCTGTATCCTTGAATAGTAACTACACTGTCTCCCAAGGGGAGGAAAAACACTACACAACTCCCCTCAGTGTCAGTTCATGCATCTCAGTCTTATCATGGGTATGTGTGCTATCTTGGTATTGTTAGCTGTTGTGCTAAGCTGACTGTATCAACTGACACAAGCTAGAGTCATCTGAGAGGAAGAAATCTCACGAGAAAGTGTTTTCATAAGTACAGGCTATAGGCAAGCCTGTATGTATGGTCTTAATCAGTGGTTGATGTGGAAGGCTCCCAGGCTGGTGCCACTCCTGGGCTGGTGGTCCTGGGTGCTATAAGAAAACATGAGGAGTACACCAGTAAGCAGCTCCCCTCCATGGCCTCTGCATCAGCTCATCACACCTTCAGATTTCTGCTCTACTAGAGTTCTTGCCCTGACTGCCTTTGATGATGAACTGTTGTGTGATGGAAGTGTAGGCGAAATAAACCCTTTCCTCCCAAGTTGTTTTTGGTCATGGTGTTTCAACACAGCAATAGCAACCTTAACTAAGATAACAGTTGTCATGTGTACATGTGACATAGGTAAAATACATACAGTAGGAGTTCCCACCCTTCAACAAACAGGCTATGCTGTGGGAGCTCCTTCAGCCAATAGCCTTTAAGATACCAGCCCACTTGGGCATGGTCTCTTATTCTATAAATGCAGCCGTAAAGCATGCACTTGCTCTCTTGCTTCCGGCTCTCACTTCCGGCTGCTAGACTCTGTTCCTGTTCCCCGTTTGTGCAGAGGATTGTGATCTAGGACAGTAATCTGTGAGTCTCCCCTAAATAAATATATATTTATTATACATAATTCTGAACTAGGGTTTTATTTTGTAACTTCTACCATCAAGGCTAAGAACAGAAACCACTAATCTATTGCCATTTATTAAACCAACATTTATTGAGCCCCTACGAGGTGCTGACACCACAATAAGTTTATGCTGGTAATTCTAACCTTGACCTGTGGAACAGCACTCACAACCCTGTACTTCAAACAGAACAAGGAGATGAACAAGCAAAGAGCAGAAACAGAGGAAGGCCCTGGATCACATTGGGATTCAGACTTTCCTCGGGCCTGCCTTTTAGCTTTCTCTCACACCCACCTCCTGCACTGAGTCTACAATTCTTGAAAAACAGCAATGTCATGAAGTCACCTTGGTCTCTTCAGCACCTCCATAATCCACGGCTCACATTAGGTTCACGGAGACATGATCTCAATGAATGAATAAGGGCTGGGGTCCTAGAGTCTTTACTATCTCATTGGAGTCTTCGAAGAGGAACTGCTGCCCTCAGTTCCAGGTACTCATTGCTACCCTACTTCTGGGCAAAATGTGCCTAAGTGGGATCGTCTCTGAGGCACACTGAAATGTCCCCAGGTACAGCAGAATCCAGGTGAGCGCAGTACAAGAGGCGGAGCGGGCATGACCTAAAATGAGCACCAGTTCAATCCTGCACAGAACAGGAAGCATGCCAAATTCAGGCATTGGCCCATGTGTACCTAATATGCGGGCGGGGGGAGGGGAGGCATGACAACAAGGATTCCAGGCAATGCATGGCACCTGAAGCTAGGAGATACCCAAGATTCCCCTTTTGTTCTGGAAGGGGTGACTGAATTGAACACAACTGAAGCCCCAGCCCCATCCATTTCAATCTTGGTCACCCCTAAACTTGTATCAAATCTCTATCACCCTCACTGTCACCCTCACAACCTCCAGTAGTTCCCAGAATGGGTGCCGCTTAAAATCACCTGAATAAAGGCTCCCATGTCCATCTGCCACGCACCCCAGAAGCCAGAGTACGCTAGATAGAAGGAAGCAACTTCAGATGAGACTTTTAAGGACCTTATAGGACAGGTATGATGTCGGAGGCTGGAATGTGAATAGAAACAGACACTGTGAGAATGTGTGCAAGCTCCTTCTGGAAGGCCGAGAGGGAATGTGTGAGCTCAGTTAGGGGAATTTGGGAAGGCCTCATAAATATGCATGCATATGAACTGGGCCTTGAAGGTTAAGCAGATGTTTGCCGGCTGGAGAAGGGGCACAGAGCAGCCAGAGTCAAGGGAGCTACCCCGGAGCATAAATAATATGTGTAGAGAGGGTATCCAGCCACGTGGCTGGATGAGCGGACCAGGCACTGAGTGGGAGAACAAGGCCGGTGCAGCCTCACGGAAGGCACGAGTGTGTTTTAGGGTTTTCAGATTTCTGCACATTGCACTATAAGGAAAGACAACAGGGCCCCTAGTCACCCAGACTCCCAGTGAGTGCCAGGGAAAACGTTTAAGGTATCATTTCACCTGAAGCAAATGTACCATCAGCGTTTTTATAAATCTCCAAGAAAGAAGAAGAAGCAAAAGCTGTTGAAATGTAAAAATGATTAGAGAGGCAACTTTTCCAGGCAACAAATATGGCCCACGCTGGGCAGAGGGAAGAACAAACAAATTTAGGGACGGTTATGAAGCTGTAAAAATCCCTGTTTATTTCTGAAGAGAGAAATAACGTTGGAGCAAAGCCACCCCACCAAGTCTGCACAACCATAAATCAAGGCTGGGGCGGGGAGGAAGGAGGAGTCAGCCGATAAATTCAAAGGAAAGCAAAGCTGCATTCCAGCTGTCCCAGGCGGCCTGGGAACCTGCTCTGCTGGGGTTCTGCAGCCCAGGAACACAGCAGCCCAAAGTTAGAATGCCCCGGGTGTGTTTTCCTGTGCTTGCCCCATCAGAAAGGCTTTGGCTGGGTTGCAATTTAGAAAAGCTAGTCTGAGAGTTTCACTTTTCAAAAAGAAATGAGGTAAACAGAACTGCGGAGTCTCCCCTTCTCCGGCTGCTTTGGCAGGGTAGTTTCAGCCCAACAGAAACCCTGAGCAGGCAGTGAGGCATGCTCAGGGCTCTGGAGGGAATTCCCACCCTGTTCGCTCGCCCACCCCAGGCTGCTGGCTTCGGTAAACAGCCTCGGTGGAAAGGTCACCACTGACCTCCGGGCTGAGGGATTTTTCTCGTCTCACACCTCGGGTTTCTGGAGAGAGAGAACGAGATATTGTTTACTGAGAATTTGCTCCACTAGCAAAACTGAGCCCTAAGCTGCTGGCAGCGTTTACAGAGCAAGTACCCAGAGCAGGCCAGGCTTCAGCTCCATGCTGGTGAGCACTTTAGTGACTCCCCCTGCCTCAGACCAGCATGCTTTATTTTCAGTTTTTCAAAGAATGAGGAGAGCAAGTGATTTTACTTCATTGAGTACTGACCTCTACTTCACTAGAAACCACATAAACTCGGTATGGTAAACACCGCTGTGTCCTAGGAAGACAAGCAGCTATGGTAAATTGCTTGCAGCAGTGGACAGATGTTGCAGTCAGTGCGTGGGGGCAGTAGGAAGCAGGAATACCTCCACTATCTCTTAGCCACGAAACTTTGTGGTTTCAGTAGCCAAAACTCTTATCTCAGAAAGCTAAATGGCTCGAGAAGATGGGAGCTGAAAGTTCACTCAAGGGAATTTGCTTCATTAAGAGGTGAGTAGCCACAATAACAAATTATTCAGTGCCAAGACGTTGCCAGTTACTGGAGCACCGACTCACCTAGCCAAGAAGTTCTTTACATATGCTAATTCAAAGCAGCCAGAAAAGCACCCTTGAGGAAGGTGGCAACTCCATTTTATAGATCAGAGAACTGAATTAGGGAGATGAAAATGTCTGAACCGGTCACCTTACTGAAAGAAGCAGAGCAATCTTGCTATTAAAAGTCAATTCCTGTGTGGCATCTGTGCTGTCTGCAGACAATAGAAAGTGTATTTTCTGTTTAAAAACTTAAAATAACTAATTTTTTTTTACTAAATCAGATACCATCCTAACAGATGTCCAGGTTTTCTTGAGATTAAAGCAAAATTAATACATCTTTGTCTATGTTTGTGGGTGTGGTATGTACATGTTCATGTGAGTGTGTGCACTTGTACATGTATGTGTTTGTGAAAGAGTAGATGCTAGAAGTCAATACTGGGGACCTTCCTTGATCTCGCTCTAATGTTTGGAGACATCATCTCTCACTGAACATAGAGGTCATTGATTTGGAAATGTAGCTGTACCTGTCTCTCATGTCGTCCTTTACCCAGCACTGGAGTTACAGATAGGTGTTACTCCTAGCTTTTTGTGGGTTCCGGGGATCTGAATGCAGGTCCTCATGTTTGCACAGCAGCCGTTATTCTATCTGAGCCATCTCTCCAGCCCCACATCTCCATCTTTTGACTCTGGTCTTGCCCTATTATGAGTAGCGGGGACCCCTGTTGAACAGCATCTGGCTGCCACACCAGCAGACAGCACTGGCAGCAGGGGAAAGCCTCAGTGGAACTCGCCCCCACGGCATCGCTGCCATAGTTTATCATTCCTTTCCAGTAGCCACGGAGTAGCCACTGCATTTGATGGAGTATCTATACATCAAGCATTTATCCGCCTGATTTCCAGATTCAGAAATTCTAACTCAAATAGGAGAAATAACCAGACAACGTGGTGGGAGGACAGGACAATCACTTGGCTAGTCCACGTGTCTGTCATAGTTGTCTCCTTCATCCTTATTGTTTTTGTCCACTTCTCTCCCTCACTTTGTATTTTAGTTTCCCGCTTATGCCGTGAGAAATTACTACAAACCCAGACATTTACAATACCGCACAGCTGTCTTATCCCCTTCTAGAGACCAGAGATCCAAAGTCAGTGGGAGTAACTGAATTGGAGGCATGGCATCTGCAGGCCAGAGGAGACCTGCTCCCTAGCCTCCTCCCTCCCAGGGGTTCACTCAAGGTCTACATGGTAAGGGGGTAGATTTACTTTCTTGGCATTTGACATGTCCACTGGCCCTAGTCAGGACTGAAGTTCCCCCATCCACTTGTAGGCATTACTCTCTAGGCTCCACAGACATGGAAAGGGGCTATCACACATTATATCATGTTTTCAAATGGCCCCTCCCATCAGCCCCATCATAGGTCACCTCCTCAACAGCTCCATGTGACTCTGGCTGAGATTAAAGATAACCATTGCCAGCATGGCATATGCTGCACTAATGTACAAACCGTTTTCACAGTCGTTTTTCGATGTTCTCAGGAAAATGGTGTGCCTGCAATAACAGTGATGTCTCCAGCGGTTTGTCGGGGGGTTTTGTTTGTTTTGTCTTTTGTTTTTGTTTTTGGGGGATTCTTTGTTTGTTTGTTTGTTTTTTGAGATGGGGTCTCACAATATAGCTCTGACTGTCCCAGAACTTACTCTGTAGACTAGGCTGACCTCAAACCCACAGAGATCTATCTGCCTGCCTCCCAGGTGCTGGGATTAAAGGTTGAGGGATTTGCTTCCATCAGATTGGCCTGTAGGCACTCTCCTGGGCAGATAGATGGTCCTGGAGTAGAGCAGGCTGAGCAAGCCATAGAGAATGCAGCAGAAAGTAGCAGTCCATTGTTTCCTCTACTGCGGTTCCTGTCTCCAGGCCCCTGCTTCTGAGTTTCTGCCCTGGAGTACTCTCAGTGATAGACCATAATCAGGATATGTAAGCCAAATAAACCCCCTTTTTCCTCAAGTTGGTATAGTCAGTGTTTTATCACAGAGGAGAAACCTAACTAAGACCCTGCACAAGCATGAAGGCTGGAGTTAAAATCCTCAGGACCCACCTAAAAGTCAGACAGGTATGGCAGCTACCTAGAGTCCCAGTACTTGGGAAGCCGAGCCAGAGGTGCCTTCCTTGATTGCTTTCTACTTTACTTACTGGGACAAGATCTTGGCTGGCAGTTTCAGGTAGTCTAGCTGGCCAGGTGGCCCCAGCACCTCTGGCTCTTGTTCCCACGTGCTGGGATTCTAGGTAGCTGCCATCATCCCTCAGCTAAGGTTCCTCACTCCAGAGTACTCTAGCTTTACACCTTTACAAAAACAAAACATGGCACAGCTAGCCAGCATACAAAGCAAGCACTTTATCCCCCAAGCCATCTCTCCAGCCCGTGAAGAGTTCCATGAAACAGAGAAAGCTGCTGAAGTCCAAGATGCTACCATTTTGGTGGGGCCTAGACTGGAGGTTTGAGGTGAGCAGAGGAGGACAGGAAGCAGATAAAGACAGCTCTAAGAGTTCCCACTCCCAGCAGCCCTCCATTTCAGCCAGCCGTGACTCCATTCCACTCCCTTAACTAAATAAATGGCGTAAAGCAAGCCCAGCATGTGAAACCACCCCTTTGATTTTGCCCTTCCACCCCCTTGTGTCGTCTCTGTGAAGGTCTGTCTCGTCCCCAGCCTTGCCAAGAAGGTACGGTAATTTCCCTTGACTACTGATCCTAAAGTGCGCATTTGCCTGAGCTTTGGTATACAAGGCCACAACTGAATGTTTAAAAATGATAAAGTATTTCTCCATAAATGAATCCCCAGGGTTTCTGTCACAGGCCTTTGAGGAAGACTCTTCTCTCGTTTGAACTTTCTGAGGATGAAGTTCTCTCCACAGAGGGATGAAACATGGTGATCTGGGCATCCCGGAGAATCACTCTCCATCTTTGTGTTTGCCAACAATGTTGGGTGGTGAAATTCCAGATCGCAGAGACTCAATATTCTTCAGCAACACATGACCCTTCCACAGAACAACATGTCTCCATTTGCCCTACAGATTTTTTTATGGTTGTTCCTACAGATTTTTCAAAGCCTCACAAAGTATTTACTCATGACCCAGAGCAGAAGACAGAGGATCAGTTTCAGAGATTGAAGGCATGAGTTTGAATCCTGGTTTTGCTCCTCACACTCTTCATGTAATTTTTATAGAGCTTATACAGTGTTGAATTAGCATCTACGTAACTCCCTCAGTTTCCTCACATTGAAAATGGTCCATAAGGTGGGGAGGCTGTGGTAAGAAGTAAATAAAAAACTAAACCGGAAGCTCCAAGCACACAGCAGTTATTCGTTGATGGCCATCAGCATCAGACAAGTTCTCAGCATATTTATCAGCTAAAAAATGGGTTGATCTGATATG
Organism: Ondatra zibethicus; assembly: GCA_004026605.1. NCBI lineage: Eukaryota > Metazoa > Chordata > Mammalia > Rodentia > Cricetidae > Ondatra > Ondatra zibethicus. The sequence goes on from PVIU01021597.1 coordinate 12,673, forward strand.
ATTCAGATGCAAATTTACCAAAGGGAAAACTTACAGAGACAGGGTGGGCCTGTGGGAGCCAGTAAGTGTGTTGAGACATATAGCAGTAGAATCCCTTCTCACTCCTAGACCCAAAGTAACAGAAGGAAGCAAGGGTAGCTGCCTAGCCAGAGACAGAGCCCAGGAGGCGTGCTGGTAGAGAATACCAGGACTGGCACACCTTGGCACAAAGTCTGGGCAAGTAGGGAACTTCTCAGTCTCTCACTCTTTCATCTCTTGCAGATGATTTCTTGCTGCTGAACAAAGGCCAGTGAGTACTCCTGTCGGCATCACAGGGGTCAGCCTCCTATAGTACAGTACAGATGAGAGAATGGATCTCGGTAGCCAGAGGGCACAAATGCAGAATTATCAGGCCAGCAAGGGAAGCCCTTGTGATTCCCATATGGGCTGGTACTAGTGTATCCAGACCATATGCAAAATCCCCGCAAAAGTGCTGCAGCAGTGATTGTGATTATGTTAATTTAGGCAAAAAATTGCTGCATCGATCCTCAGAACCTAAAGAAATCCCTCCTTCTCTCCAAGCTCCTGTCTCAGACATCCTCCCTGACTCTCTTCTGGAGTATACTGGCTCTGCCATGCTTTTCTGCTTCCCTATTGCAATTCTATTGGAAACTTAATTTTTTTTAATTAGTGAGTCTCTTTTGACAGCAGATGCTGGCACGTGGGCGTGTCTTACATTTCTACTCCTCTTCTTTGGGTAGCCCACTCCTGCTGTGCGATGGCCTTCTGTATGTTGCAAATAGGTGTTGCTTTTATTGGTTGATGAATAAAACTGCTTCAGCCAATGGACAGGTAAAATATGGGTAGGCGGGAAATCCAAACAAAGATACAGAGAGAGAGGGAAGGCAGAGTCAAGAAGATGCCATGTAGCTGCTAGGGAAGCAAGATGTGAGGCAACAAGCCATGAGCCTCATGGTAAAATATAAACTAATAGAAATGGGTTAATGTTTAGTTAGAGCTAGCCGGTAAGAAGCCTAAGCTATTGACCAGACAACTGTACCTGATAGTAAACCTCTGGGTGGTTATTCGAGAATACAGAGCGACAGAAATCAGTTCAGGTGGACCAGTGGGACAGAGAACGCTTCTAGCTATATCTGGCACCCGGACATTTGGGGATAACCTAATTGCTGTGGCCAGTCCGTGCAGCCTGCCGCCCACTTTGGGTCTTGGTGCTTGTATGCCTGCTCAGGGCCTGGAGGAGCCCAATCGGTTCTGTTAGGTATGCACAAGTAGGAGAGCATGGCAGATTCCCAACGCGGGAGACAGAGACATTTCCAGGCCACGCAATGCACTGCATGGCAAATTTAGCTTTTACTCAGACAAAAAAGGTGTATGTGCTTCGTGCTGCTTCCCAGAATTGAGGTGGTGAGCACGGCTCCCGCCCAGTGGCCCCAGAGCTGGCAGTGAACTGAACGTCCCTCTGCCATGTTGGAGGGCTGAGAGAGCTGGAGCCAGCATCTGCCGCTACCATGACCACACTGCTTGCCATTTTAAAAACACTCCTGATCAGAAAAGGATTTCAGATACACAATAGGACAGATTCAGACATGGAAGACCTCTAAATTGGTCACAGTGTGTTTGAGAGATGTACATAGGCTTTGGAAAGAGAAAAGAAAGAGTAGAAACAGTCATAGATTCAAATAATGATTTTAAAATCCCTAAAAAGAAATAGAGTAATAAAATATATGTATTAAGTAATAAAATATATATATTAAGGCACATAAATATGAAAAATTCACAGAGCCTGGATTATGTATATCATTGGGTTTTCTTTGAATTTTTTGACTGCAGAGAGACAGCTGATTCTGGGGGCTGCTAAGCTAAACCAACATATATATGTACGTATATATATGTATCTTGACTTCAAGATTTGAGTTTAAGGATATGTTGCTTTGGAAAAGAGGTTCTGCTTTCATTTCTACAGAAGATGAGAACCTGTGGATTCCTCCCAGGCTAATGTGGATTGATTGAGCAAGAACCCCTGAAAGGTCTCCATGAGCCCCAAAGATACTTGGTCCACAGACAACAGGAAGCAGTTTGAAGAAAACTATGCCCAAATTCCCTAAATATTGTTTATAAATGTTTATTTTCATTTAAGAGGGGCTGATTATAAATGGTTAATGGCCACAGTCAATATCTTTCCAAAAAAAATAAAGAAAGAAAGAAGAAAGAAGGGGAATATGATATATAGAGAAATACTTTACATTAATATAGATTTTGGTCTATTGATACAAATTTAAGGTCAGTTTTGTTACTATATATATATATTTCTACTCTTATTTAAGATATTATGTTTATACAGCCCATTTAAAAAATGTAACGTATAATTAAGAAATACAGATTAATAGTCATTAATAATCAAAATTTTAGTCATGCTAGTTAGGCTTTCTAGATATACAGAGATATATTTCAGTTAGATAGATAATCTTAAAACACTCCAAAGAAGTACAGAATATGCCATTTAAAATGTTTTAAGAAAAGACTTTTCTAGAATGTGAGGCATGCTGTTTCTGGCAGCACCAATTACTTCAGAGAGGTTGATGGGCATTAAAGAAACTCGTTATGGAATTTGCCTTCAATGTGACAAGGCTAGTCATTTCAATAAGAAACTGCTCTTGCCTGGACTTTTTGATGGTATGCTGTATGAATTGGACACACAGTTCCCACAGAAAAGTGACTGCTAAACTTGTCAAATCTTTCAGGATTCTTCCTTCACAGAAAAAACTGCCAGACATTCTGTAGGACACAGAAGAAAGCAACTGATGAACTTTGCCAGTACAAGGCAGAACAGATCTCCAAATTTCCTGCTTCACTGAAAAGTCTGCCAGATACTATGGGCCTGTAGGCTGAAGAAGGATTCCCCAATGTTACAAAAGTTTGGGTAACTGTCTAGGCAATAAGATGTTTTTGTTAATTCTAGAGTTTTCGAAGTTGCTTACAATGCTCTTCCGCTTTACTTAGGTAATATTAAATTCTTCTTGGGTTTTTGATGGAGTTGAAGACTAGATAGTTATAGTTTTCCTTAGTTATGATAAAAGATGAATTAGATATAAAACCTTAGACTCACAAAGATAGGATAGATAATAGAGTATTTAATTTTGCCTAATACAAATAGACTGAATGTTGTAATTATAATTCTTGCTTGATAACTGTTTTGTTATATGTAATTTTACTATGTTAAAGTTAAAACCTTCCTTTTTATTTAGACAGAAAAGGAGAGGTAATATGGGATGTCCTTCTGTATTCTGTGAATATGTGTTGCTTTTATTGGTTGATGAATAAAGCTGTTTTGGCCAATGAACAGGTAAAATATAGCTAGGCAGGAAGTACAAACAAAGATACAGAGAGAGAGAAAGCGAAGTCATGAAGACTCCAAGTAGCCGCCAGGGTAGCAGGATGTGAGGTAACAAATCATGAGCCTCATGGTAAAATAAGAACTAATAGAAATGGGTTAATTTATAGTTAGAGCTATCCAGTAAGAAGCCTAAGCCAATGGCCAGACAGCTATAACTGATATCAAGCCTTTGGTTATTTGGAAACAGGTGGGCAGAGAGAAACTGGCCAGGGGGACCAGAGGGACAGAAAATACTTCTAGCTACACACTCCCATATTCACAGGCATGTTTTATCTTTGAGAAGCACACTCCCATGTTCACAGGTATGTTTTATCTTTCCTCTGAGTACCCTCATTCTCTTGACCCTTGTGGTTAAGGCCATAGGAAAATTATTTTTATGGAAAACCTTTAAAATCAGTACACTATGTATTAAATATTGTAATGAAATTTTTAAACACAATTTCTTTTAGTTGACTATCCCCCACACCTCTTCCCCATGCCCTAGTCTCCATTCTGCTCTCATATTCACCATATCACCCATGATCTGTCCTTCACCTCATCCCCTTCCCCAGTATCTCTTTTTAGCCTCTCCTGGTCTCATTTCTAGTTTGGGTGAGAGTTGCCCACATTAACTCCCATTTATATAAGTTACAATATAGGATTTGTTGAGAGAAAATACGCTTTTTTTTTTGTCCTTCTAAGTTAGGGCCATCTCACTTAATATAATATTAGCTAGACCCATCCATTTTCCTTAGAACTCCAGAATTCCATATTTCTTTAGAGCTAAGTAAACTTACTTTGTGTGTATGTACCTTATTTTCATTATCCATTCATTCGTGGATGGGCATATATTGTTCAGTTTGCTTGCTATTGTGAATTGAGCACCAACAAACCCAGACGTGTGAAGCATCTCTGCCATAGAATGTGGAGGCCTTTAGATGTGTGCTCCAAAGTGGAAGAGCTGAGTCAAATGGTATTTCTATATTTAATATTTTGAGAAATCTCCACGAAATTTCCATAATGACTGAAGTAGTTCACGCTACCACCATCAGTGGTAGACCCTCTTCCCCCTGCACAGTCTTGCTAGCACTTGTTGTCAGTCTAACTGATGCTAGCCATTCTGACTAGGAAGAAATGGTATCTCAAATTTATCTTAATCCATATTTCCCTGATGGCTAGGCATAAATTTACTGACAAAGTTTATCAAGCATTTAAGGGAGATCTAGTATCAACACTTCTCTTAAAGAGAAGGAACACTACCAATTTCATTCTATGAAGCCAGTACGTCTTGATACCAAAACTAGAGAATGCAAACAAAAAAAGAAAATGACAAATCAAAAGTCAAGACTTTTCTTATTGAATATGGATACAAAAGTTCTCAAGAAAATACTCACACACATCAAATTTGTGAATGTATTAAGATTGTATGGCAAGACTAAATGGGTTTTATCCCAGAGATACAAGATTGTTCCAGCGTACACAAAGCAACAAATATAATACATCATTATAAATAAACTTAAGTGTAAAAATCATATAATCATCTTCATAGACATGGAAAAGGCACTTGGCAAAAATCAATATACTTTCATAATAAAAGCCCTGGAGAAATTAGAACCAGATGGATCATACATCAAAATAATAAGGAGCATATATGACAGGCCTATAGCCAACATTATATTAATCAGAGGAAAAACTGACAGCATTTTTGCTCAAGTCCAGAACAAGACAAGGATGCCTTTCTTACTCAGTATAGTATTTAAAGCCTTAGAACAATAAGACATGAGAAAGACATAAAAGGCATAAAATTAAAAAGGAAACAATTCAATTATCTTATTTTCACACATTATTTACACTTAAAAGATCCCATAGAATCCACCAGAAATCTCTTAAGTCTAATAAACAATTTCAGTATAATTGCAAGACACAAAATCAGTAGCTTTCATCTATACAAATAATGAATTCACAAAGAAAGAAATTAAGAAAACTATCTCATTCACAATAGCTGAAGAAAAAAGACTTCCTTTGGTAGCAGATGGGAGCAGGTGCAGAACACCCACAATAGCCGGATATTATCTGAGAAAGAGCCACTCCTCTTGGAGGTTGGGGAAACTCGTGCAAGAGGGGAAGGAATGACTGTAGGAGTCACAGGGGCTGGAGGACACCAGGAGAACATGTCCCACCAAACCAACTAAGAAGAGCTCACATGGGCTCACAGAGCCTGAAATGGCTAGCATGGGTCCTTCTGGACCAGGTCCTCTGCTGTATGTTATGGCTCTTAGCGTGGTGTACTTGTGAGACTGAATAGTGGGAGCGAGTGTGTCTCTGACCCTTTTGCCTGCTCTTGAGACTCTTTTCCTCCTGTTAGGTTGCCTTGTCCCACCTTGAAATGAGGGATTTTGTCTTGTCTTCCTGTATTTTGTTTAGTCCCGTTTGACTGTTGTCTGTTGGAAGCCTGATCTTTTCTGAAGAGGAAACAGAGGGGGAGTGGATCTGGAGGAGAGGGGAGGGGATACTGGGAAAAGCGAAGGGAGGGGAAACTGTGGTTGGTATGTACGGTATGAGAGAAGAATCTACTTTCAATAACAAGAGCAACAAAAGGGGAGGGGGGTATTACCTAGGAATAAACCTAACCAAAGAAGTGAGAAATCTCTACTCTTAGACATTGTAGAAGAAAACCAAAAAAGATATTAGATAATAGAAAAACTTTCCATGCTCCTAGATTGGCAAAATTCATATTGTAAAAAGAGTTGTATTTACCAAAAGCAACCTGATTTTTTCAATGTAACTCCCATCAAAACTGCAATGACGTTCTACATAGAAGTAGCTAGAAAAAATAAAACAGTCCAAGAATTCATAAGGGAATGCAAATGATCACAACGGAGAAAGAACACTAGAGGGGATAACAATACCTGACCTCAAAATACACTACAAAATACACTGTAGTGACAAAGCAACTTGGTACAGCACAACAAAAGACACACGCCATTTGAAACTTTGATGAAATATATGAATGATAGACACTGTGCTTCAATATCTTTATCTACAAATGGGCTAGTAATGGCATTTACCTCATAGGTATTTTCTTTAGCATTAACCAACTCTATGCAAATCACTTACAATGATGCTTGTCAGGCTAACGTTTTTATTACCACCATATCATGGAACGTAGAACACTATACAGTAACTCGAGGTCCATCATTGATTCTGTGACCAACTCGAGGGTAGTGTCTACATGTTCAACACACGTTAGATAGTCAATAAATGTTTGATGGATATGCAGAGCTGAGAAGTTAGGTCCAAAACGTTAAAAAAACCCTCCAGAGTTAGAAAGAGTTGCTATCAGACTGGGTGGCTTCCTGCAGGACTGCTCAGGTGTGTCTTCACTGCTGGGAGCAACCAGCCAGTTTCTAATTTAATTATGTGATTAAAGAAATGGCTCCTCCACCCTTCACACTTCCCCACCCTCTTTAGAAATCAATAATGAGAACCTGAATTTTTGCCACAGCACAGCTTTCTCTGAAGAGGGTGCACACTGCCCCCTGGCTCAGCAAGATCACTATCAGACTAAGTAAAGAATGGTGGGTGTGATCCTGAGAATCCCCCTAGGTCCTGGACTGACTTGGCCCAGGAGCAGGTTCATGACTGGAGGGGTCCATGGCGGGCCTGACTCAGTTCCCGACTTCAGTCCCCATCCCCCAATGCTCACTCACTGATCCTCCCCCAGTCATGCCCCACCACCTTGGGGTAAAATCAAGTGCAGAGGCCTACAAGCCCTCCAGGGTGTGTTTTCACACCCCTCTCCCACACTCTGCCCCTCAGCTGCCCTCCTGAGGCAAATGGGCCTCTGGGGAACAGACCCTTCCCTCTTCCATGTGAAGATTTGCTGAGGCTTTCCCCGGTATCCATTTCTCGGCTATTCAACTTAGCAAATAAACTTTTAAATCTTATATCAGGTTTTAGTTTTTTTAATTACATGCTAGCATGTTAGTTAGTTAGTTAGTTATGGTAAAATACACTTGACATAAAAGTTGCTATTTTACCCAGGGTCAACTAACTAAGGTGCTGAGTGCCTCACATCGCAGAAACCATCTCCACCATCCAGCCACAGACCTCTTTTCATCTTCGAACCTGAAGAATCACACTCAGCCAGCAATAATTCTCTACTGTTTTTCCATTGCAACTCTTTCTAAGCACTACTCTACTTCTTTTTCTATGGTTCATTCTTCTAGGCACTTCATACAAATTTTCTGTCAACCTGACTGACTTAGGGTTACATGGTTCATAATTGTAGCACGTGGCAGAATTCCCTGCCTTTTTAAGGCCGAATAGCACTCCACTGCGTGTTGGCAGTGCATCTAACTTATTTATCTGCTCAGTGGACACTTGAGTTGCATCTACCCTTCATGACTAACACTGTTACAAACACGGGCAGACAAATCCCAAATCTGTTGGTCCTAGCTCCATTTCTATTGCATACACAGCAGAAGTGGACTTTCTGGATCATATATGGTAATTATATATTTCTTCAATAATTTCCATGTTGTTTTGTACAGAAACCAGCACCATTTCATTGTCCCAACATTAATGCACAAGAATTTCAGTTTTCACCAACACTTATTTTTCCATCTTCCTTTCTTCTTTTTACCCCATCCTTCTTTTTCTCCTTTCCTTTCCCTTCCTTTCTTCCTTTCTCTTCCTTCCTTCCTTCTTTCTTCCTTCCTTCTGTCCTTCTTTTATCTTTTCTGACAGTAACTTTGATAATTAATCTTCACTGTCAGTGTGGCTGGATTTGGAGTCTCCCAGGAGATTCACCTCTGAACACATCTGTGAAGCTGTCTCCTGAAAGGTTTAACTAACTGAGAAGAGAAAACCCACCATGAACGTGGATGGTAACACCCCATAGGGTGGGGATCCCAACCAAGTAAAAAGGAGAAACGGAGGGAACTAGCTGAGCATCAACACCCCTCACTCTACTGTCTGCTGCCTGGCTAGGAATGCAAAATAACTAGTGCCTCATGTTTCCGCCCCAATACATTTCCTGCCATGAACCTAAAGATGAAGCCCTTCCTCCCTTAAGTTGCTTTTTGCCGGGCATTTTGTTACAGCAATGAGGCAAGAGCTAATACAGTGGCCATCCTAAAGGACATGCCACAGGATACTGTTGTGGTTTCTAACAGGCAATTTTGGTGTGCTGGCTCTTACCAGATCTAAAAAAGATAGTCAGGGTGTGTAAATAAACTCTAGTCCCTTTCTGCCAGGAAGGGAGGAGACAAAAAAGAAATCAACTTGAAGTGAGTGAAAGCCCTGTTAATATCACTTCTTTCATTCCTCACCTCCTTTCCGAGGTGGATCTAATTAACCCATTCTTGTGAAGGGACCAAGAGTTATGGGGTTCCCTGACTTGTCTCATGGTTGCAGGGCTAATATACATGTGTGGCTCAACTGAAAACATGTTTGGAGACATAGGTAGACTCTTTTCTCGGTCACTGCTGTTCTCAGACTTGTTTTTGCCTTTGTTTTTAACAAGTGAGCCAAAGAAAGTATTAAATAACTTTGCATTATTTAATTTTAAAAAAAGCTGGAAAGTGATGACACACCATCTAATATCACTATCCTTGCTTGCATGAAATGAAAACTTAGCCACGCCCCTTGGAAACACATAATAAGGGAGAAAAATGATTCGATAGAATGAGCCAAGCTATAGGAAAAGCTAGTTTTGTTCTTTTTATTTTTTTAAAATCATCTCAAACCATGGCTAGTGTTTAGCCTGCAGATGTTAACCCATCCAACCCCACAAGTCCTCAGGTAAGGGCTTGTGGGAAATTCTACACTGGTCATGAATTTGCCTTCATAACCCACTGTACAGATCTTGCCATGTCTAGAAGCAGAGCTGAGTGTCCTCTAGGGGTTAGCCAGCCCATCCTGTATGTGGCAAGGCCACAGGAAGCATCACTAAAAGCCCCTCTTCTGCAGAACTCATCACCCCCTCCCATTTCTATCCGCCTCTCACTACAGGCTCTGGTCCCATTCTCCAGAGAAAACTGAAAACTTCTATACAACAAATATCACCATGAACAACCAAAAGATGCAGCGTGAATGGGGAAGTAGTTGCCAAAATTAAAAAAATAAACTTGAGCCATGGATATATCTCAGAGATACAGCACTTGTCTATACACGAAGTGCTCAATTTAATCCCTCCAGTCAAAAATTGAAAAAGCTTACTTTAAGAATATATAAAGATTTAGTAAGGGGATCAACGAGAGAGAGAGAGGGAGAGAGAGAGAGTTAGTTTAGTAAGGGGATCAATGATTGAGAGAGAGAGAGAGAGAGAGAGAGAGAGAGAGAGAGAGAGAGACTAGCCAATAATCACCGTTTCTCCTGTTTCTCTGTCCCACGGCTGCCAGAGTATACACTGCCGTCCACAGTACCAGCAGGGCAGTGTCCTAAAGACATGCAGTAGGCTGCCATGGTGATTAGTTCAGGATTTGGGACCAGCCTGTGAAGTTTGCGTCCTAGCCCCTCCCTCACTGGCTTTCTGACAGACAATACTTTGTGGAGCCTCCTGACTTCAGTTTATCTGTACATAAGGGGCAGGCAGACCTCATCACTGGCCATGTAAAGTCAATTATTCTGCTAGAAGTTGCACCTGAACCCTGTCAAGCCACAGAAAGTGTGCCGGAATTGTTGGAATCATCTGCAGAAAGCCCCCCACCCCCATCCCTGGGACCTGGACACTTTTCCTCTTTGCCCAGGTCTCATGCCATGAAATCCTAGCAAGCTTTAATCACAGTATTCGTGCCTTTTAAGTAAAGAGTATGTTTTTAACATAAAACGCTGACCATATAGGAAAGTATCAAGGATAACATAATGCATGGTCGTGTATCTCCCCTTCTGTCCTTAGACCTTACTATTGTGTCGTGTTTGAGTCACAGTTTTAAAAAGAATTTAAGCTTTACAATCTAGAGTCATTTTAACATTCCCTACTCCCTTGAAAGCACATGTGGTATCTGTAAGCAACATGAGGTAGTTTGCAGACAGCGTATTCACTGAGTACGGGTATCTTTCCTCATTCAGTGTTTTATCTTTGAACTTTGCTCCTGCAGAAATATATATACAGGTTTCTGTAGACCCTTTGTCAGCCTAGGGGAACTCCATATGTTCAGTTTGCTGAGTCTGTCAAAGATGAGTACGCCGTAGTACGCGGTCTTTTCTGTGTCTATGGGCATGTTACTTTTCTGTAGCTGGTTGATATGGTGGATTACATTTGCGATTTTTAGTAACGAGTTGCACTTGTGTTCCTCATGTAACCTTCAGTTGATTGTGAGCTATTCACCTTTCTATTGGTCTGTATTTGATTTACGAATACATTTGTTTCATTTTGTTGTGTGCTCTGGGTATTGGGATAATGCCGACTACATCAAATGTATTGAAGACGCCCTATCCTCTAGCTTGTCGACTTTGCTAGACAAAGACTTCTTGAAACACAGCCATTCCCATTCATTTGCATTTTGTCTGTAGCTGTTTTCATATTACAATGACAGAGTCTAAAATACTGCCTGTCTCTTCACCGCAAAGGCACATTAGAGCCCTGATCCTGCTTCGTGTTCCTCATCTTAGTTACCTGGCCTTTTCTAGGCAATCGTTTATTTGTGTTATTAAGTTTTTCAGATATAAGATTTCCTGTGTGTGTGTGTGTTGTGTGCACGTGTGTGTGCATTCCCATATGAACACGTGAATGTGGATACACATGCCTTGAGTCAGAGGGCGACTTCAGGCTGTTGCCTCCAATGTTTTCTTCCTTGATTATTCCATGCTAGCCCCCAGTCTCCAGGATGCTCCTCTTTCTCCCACCCATCCTCCTTGAGAGAGCAAAGATTACAGACCCTCACGCTATGCATCCAGCTTTTTATGGGTTCTGGGAATTCAAACTCAGGCCTTTATGCTTAGGTCGCAAGTGTTTTTACAGACCTGAGCCATCAGCAGCCCCCAGCCCCTGCTTCCATTTTTTAAATAGCTTCTATTTCTTAACTGAAAACTCCTGTTTCTTTCCCTCTCAGGTGTCTGTCAAGGGGGTAAGAAATGTAACTAACTCAGTGGTTTTGTGTCAGGAGATGAAAGCATCATGGCCTTTTGCTCTCCTTTGCTCTTCACAAGAAATTAATCCCCCGCCCCCAGTTTATCTTTCTACCTCCACCATCTACCCCATACTAACCGTCAAGACCACTGGACTTGTTTCTTCAGGCCTACCCACCCAACCGCAGGAGCACCGCCACCGCCATATCCAAACTCACCTGCCCAGTCCCCTGCAGAGGACTTAAAAGAACAAAAGTCTAGCTACGCACCTGGGTTTCCCTTTACCCATAGAGCCAAATGTCAGCTACTCCACAGGACAAAGATAAAAATAGAGCTGGCCAGGCCTGCCCACAGCTGTAGCTGCTGCCTCCTCAAGCTGTGGGTTCTGTTCACACCTCAGAGACATCGCCAGGTTGTCCCTCCCAGGATACTGGGCATCTTCACACCCCGACTTCCTCTCACTTTTGTGTTTGAAATAGCCAGTGGTAACCCCTTCCCTGTCCTACTCGGCAGTGCTATTTCTAAGATTTCCAGGTGAAATAGAAGGCTCCATCTGAAGATCCGTAGCTACACCTGCACCTCTATTAAGAACTCAGTTCTCCCACTGACCTCATTTTACAGCCAGTAAATGCTCAGAAATGCGGAGTGACTTTCTTAATATGTGGGTAGCAAACAGCAGAAGCAGGATTTGACAGCCCAGCTACTGGGCCACAGTCTGTCCTTGTTTTGAAGACAATGCTGCAGTCTGGGCTGTGTCACGTTCTGGCTTTGTGACCCTGAGCCTTCGAAGTCCCTCTTCATTCTGAGTCTCCATTTCGTCTTTGCAAAAGAAGGTGGTGGGAGACGAGGGATTCTCCTTGTGAGAATACATGGACACCCTCTGACATGTCCACAAGGCAATACACTTCTCTTACAGCCTAACCCTGGCTCTCTGACAAGCATCCCCAAGTCAGAACACTGACAATCCTTTCTCCTTTCACTAGCATTTTTACACCAGTCTCCAGATGAGCACACACCTCTGTCAGGTGTACTGTCTGGGCTTGTTCCTTGACTTCTCCATCTCGTCCTGGAGCCAAAAACCCATTAGGAGAACCGAGATGGCAAATCCAAACACGATTTTCTCATGGAATCGCACTCAATTCACTTCTTTCCTGATGGACCACGAGTCAGTGCATGTCTGACTCTTCGTCACAATGTCCCTATATATCCAATAGTAAGAGTGGTGTAAGGAGACAGAGGCCCCTTCCGTGCCTAACCAGTTGTAAAGTGGGGCATTGCCCGAGGGAGAACTAGTTGGTAAAAGAGAGCCATCAAACAAAGCCCCATTCTCCAGGGAGACCCTGCCCTAAGTAAACTCCGGGTATCTGTTTTGGAATCACCGGCTATTTTCCCAAGTTCAAAGGCAGACTATGATGCAAGCTCCCAGAAGAGCAGGGGCTTACCTTTGAGGAGAGGAGGAGAGGGGAAAATAAGAGCCGTGTGAGGACCTTCCTCTGAGTGCAGAAGCTTGGTGTTCTTCAGTGTATACCACCCTCCTCTGTTAAGTGTGTTCATAAGCATCGATCCTAACCTCTCTGGGTGCAGAGTTGTTCCAAATTTTACTGCTGTTCTCGAAACTTGAATGCTGGCCCTGACGGGGAGCTCACTGCTTTCCAGAATGCGTGCATGTTACAGTCTAACACCCACTAAGCACTTGCAGCTTCCAATCTTCTCCAAGCTTTGCCATCCCACCAGCCTTAGTGTTTCTCTGCCCTTTCAGTCACCTATGAAAGGCAGTACACATCTCCATCGCTGTTGCTAAAACAACTCCCCTAGAAAGTTCTCTGTAACTACCCAACTCTATGAGGCCAGAGGTTTTCAGTTCCCCGAGCTCCATTCATATGGGAATACTAAACGACTTTACGGTTTACCAATTGGTCACCTTGACTTGACTCCAGTTTCTCAGAAGCAAGGACTTTCCCTAGCAATATTTGTGTCTCCAGCTTCTCAGCCAGGTCTGACATCATGGGACAAGCCTGTGTGAGGAACTCAGTTGACAACATGGCCAGAGAGGTCGGAGCAAAGGTGCCCTAGACCTAGACCTTCAGCTATGGAGCTGAAGAAGAACCCTCAGAAGTGTAGCCATAGTCGGAGCTTCCAGCAGTTCTCAACCAGTGGGTCGCAACCCTTTCCAGAGGGTCAAATGGACTCTTTCACAGGGGTCTCTTAAGACAATGGAGTACTTACTACACAGCAGAAAAAAAATAATGACATCTTGAAATTTGCAGGCAAATGCATGGAGCTAGAAAACATCATATTGAGTGAGGTAACCCAGTCCCAGAAAGATAATTATTACAGGAACTCACTCATAAGTAGTTTTTAAACATAAATCAAAGAAAACCAGCCCACAAATCACAATCCCAGAGAACCTAGACAACAATGAGGACCCTAAGAGAGACATACATGGATCTAATCTACATGAGAAGTAGAAAAAGGCAAGATCTCCTGAGTAAATTGGGAGCATGGGGACCATGGGAGAGGGCTAAAGAGGAGGGGAGAGGAAGGGAGAAGAGCAGAGAAAAATGTATAGCTCAATAAAATCAATAAAAGACCATCAGCAAACACATATATTTACTTTATGATTCATAACAGAATTTATGAAAGCAAAATTTCAGACATGAAGTGGCAACAAAAATAATTTTATGGTTGGGGGTCACCACAACATGTGGAACTATATTAAAGGGTCAAAGCAGTGGGAAGGTTGAGAACCAATGCTCTGTCTCATCTCATGAATGGAATGAAGAGAAAAGGTTGTGGGTTTTTGGTTTTGTTTGTTTGTTTTGTATTTAATGTTTTAGGCCGAGTTATGGTTTGATGTCTGACTGTCACCAGTGGGAGGCAAATAAAAGCCAATAAAAGCATCCTAACACATATAACTTTTCTTTTTCTATGCATTCTATGAAGAAAATAGCAAAATGCCAGACAAAGATTTCAAACACACTGCTCTTGTAAACAACATGATGCCATGTTTTTTTTTTTAAGTGAAATGACATTAATTGAGTTGTCATGGATTCACGAGTTTACACGGGTTTTATTATATGCTTTTAATTTTTCAAATAATTTTTATTAATTCCCTGATAATTTCATATGCTACATTGTGATATATTCACACCTATCAGTCCTACCAAATCCACATTTCTACCCTCACCTCCCTACCTACTTAACTTTGTTTTCTTCTTCTTCTTTTTTTTTTTAATCCAGCCCAGTTTGTTTGGAAAATTTTTAAGCAAAACAGTGAGTTCTAATTCCATCACTCACAGCCTAACCAAGTTGGCCAATGTCTTGGAGGGAGAGGTAGCATGGCTATAATTCATGTACTTGATAACTACTTGGTCATATAGTGTGTGCTATCTACAGTTGTTCATAATCGGCCTGTGAGGTTGAGAATTGGTAGCTATTCACACATCAAGAAACTAATGTTCCAGAGATTAAATAACTATTCCTGCAGCTAGGAGAATACTTACCCAGATATAATCCAAAATGATGCTTTTGTTGTTGTTTTCATGGTCCTATTACCAATGTAGCAGAGATTGCTAATTGCCTACTGAACATCCACTTAGCCCTATGCACCAAGGTACAAAACTTTCGTTCTCTGTTGGGCAAATTGTGATCATGTACCTTGTACCAGTTCTGGACCTTCAGATGGACTATACAACAGGAAATCCATGGGGTTGAAGCCTCTTGTTGAGGCTACTCAATTCTAAGGACATTTAGGCTCCGCTGCAAATTCACTGGGGAACTTTAGAAAAATGATTTAGGGGCTGGCAAGATGGCTCCGTGGTTAAGAGCACTGGACCTGGGTTCAATTCCCAGCACCCACAAGGTAGCTCACAACTGTTTGTAACTCCAGTTCTAGAGGATCTGACGCCTTTATGCAGACATGCATGCAAGCAAAACACCAATGCACATAAAATAAGAATAAATAAATCATTTAAAATGTTGTTTAAAAAGAAGTTATTTAAACATTTAAGACCTTTATTTTTAAAAAATGGAAAAAATTAATTGAATAAGAGTGGTATTTTCAAAGGGTCTTTGTTATACTAAGGTACCAAGTGCAAGTACAGGACAACCAGAGTTGCTAGGTCTAAAAGTACCATGGTAGGTGGAGATCCTTTTTCAAGGATTTCCAAGGTGCTTAGAAAGATAAGTAGACATTCAGTGCAGTGGGTTGTTTGCCCACATGTCCACTTAAGGCTCTTCCCACAATCACAAACAGTGTTGGCCATAACTTCAGCAGTCACCTGGTTAATACTATGCATGTTTTCTAGGAGACCTACAAATGGATCTGTGTGGAGGGCCTGGGTTGCTCGTCTTGATCTGTGACAACTCAGAAGAGAGAACCAAACTGCAGAGCCCCGCAGCTCTATCTTGTTCAGCTTCTGTGTCTTCCCAGTCCTTCTTTAGCCCCTGCCTTTCGACAGGTGGTTCTCAAGAGCATTTGCCTATGAACTGTCCACAGGCAAGTATCTGCACTGAGTCAGCTCCTCAGACAAATGGTTCCATGCATAACTCTGCACTGAGGTCTGGGTAACCTAGTTGGCCATGAGACTCCTCGCTGAGCTTGGAAGAGAACCGAGAAGGCACATGGGAGTGAGATTCAAGGACTGCATTCTTGGGAAGCTGGGGTTGGGTATAGTAAAAAGAAAAGGTGCCCATGGTTGCAGGGTTGCAGGGTATCAGATATTGGAGAGATGAGAGAGAGAGAGAGAGAGAGAGAGAGAGAGACAGAGAGAGAGAAGCTACCAAGACCTTTGACTAAGATGACTGCTGAAATAATAAATAAATAAATAAATAAATAAATAAATAAATAAATAAATAAATAAAACCAATCACCACTAGTTTCAGACAAAGTGTGAAAGTCAGAGGGCCTCCATGGCAGCATGCTAAGAACTGATTTCCTGCAAGGAGACAGAAGAAAAAGCTGCAGATTGAGCCTACAATGTGCTCATCGGGGTATCCGAATTTAGAGAATTAGAGATTAGAGAATTTCCACCATGGAATTCCTAAGGCTAAGACCCTGCTTGAGAGACGTGGGGAGAGGACATTGGATTTGAAGTCATGAGAATTTGAGAACCTGCCAGTCTTGATCTGGTTTTGTCTGTTTCTCCCGTGAGCAGAAGCTGATCTTCCCAATTTCAAGATAACTCTTTCATCTTGTTTAAAGATGATATGGGAAGCTCAACCTGGCAAAGAACATTACTACATCTCCCTTAGGCCATGAGACCAAATACAACATAACCTGTCAATGGTGTGGGAGGTCCTTCTGTCTATATGTTGCTTTTATTGGTTAATGAATAAAGAACTGTCTTGGCCTATAGCATGGGGGGAGGAAGGCAGAGTCAGAGAGAAGCCATGGATCTGCCGCCTGAGACAAACGCTGGGAACTTTAGCTGGTAAGCCACAGCCATGCGGTGATACACAGATTAATAGAAATGGGTTAAATTAATATGTAAGAGTTAGCCAATAAGAAGCTAGAGCTAAGGGACCAAGCAGTAAATTAATTAATACAGTTTCTGTGGGATTATTTCGGATCTAAGCTATCCAGGAGGCCAGGAAGAACAAGCAGCCCTCTTCTACAACATGTCAAGGATTTGCTGGGCTTCCAACGAAGGGACTAGACCCTAAAGAAGCAGAGAACTTCACCAATCTGAATGACAGAAGCCAAGAGTATGTTGGAAATAGGTTCTGAAAGTGCAGGAGGAGAGCAGGAACAGATGTTAGAAAGTGGAGAGCATGTTCTTCGGCATCATATTTAACAGCTAGCAAGGCCCCTAAGACACAGGTCCAGTATGCTAGTAGGATGACCGTAGGGATAATGCAGATTATGCTGCATGCCTACAATGAGCAAAATAGACAAAGTGGGGAAGAGAAAGAAAGAATAATTGAAAAGACTCAGTGAATGGGCATGTTTGGCTAGATTTACCTCATAAAGCTAAAGAGTCAGATCCAAGACTTTCAGTAAAGATGCTCTGAAAATACCTGGAGCATAGGGGACAATGCTGAGCTTGTAGGATGGATACTCATGGTCCATAAGACTATGTGTGGAATACTGTGATTGTGGAGCAGTGATTCTGATTTCTAAAAACACAAGACCCAGATGCATCTCAATGGACATGAGTCTTCTAAAATGTCACAGTGGAAGACTCCAGATATCCACTAATCAAGGGAGAAAAATCAAGGTATGTGGAGTCACACAGACTTAGATTTAGGTCTGAATATGATGTAATTTCTCTTAAAGCCTGGAAGAGCTTAGGAAAATGTTCTAAGGTCTTTGGGTACTAATTAGCTCACCTGTAAAACTCAGATGGTGATATGTTCTCCATTTACATGAAGGTGAGACACAAACAAAATGCCTAGTTCAGTAAATGAATTGAAAATGCTCCAAAAATATTTTTTCTTCTCACATGTTTCTGTTAGACTCAACCAACTCCTTTATATGAATAAAAATAAGAAAAAGTGTCTTCCTCTTTCTCTCTCCACTTGTTCTTTCTCTGGATTATTTACTAGGCGGAGCTGTGTTGTATTGAGGGGTTCGGGCTGCGTTCCAGGCGCAGGACCCCTTGTGCCATCCGGCTCCCGGTGTGTACCCGAAATAATTACATGGAAACTGTATTCATTGAAATACTGCCTGGCCCATTAGCTCTAGCCTCTTATTGGCTAACTCTCACATATTTGTTTAACCCATTTTTAATAATCTGTGTGTTGTCACTAGTCGTGGCTTACCAGGAAAGATTCAGCATCTCTGACCTGGCAGGCTTCATGGCGGGCAGCTCTCTCTGGCTCTGTCCCCTTCCCAGCATTCTCTTCTCTTTATCCTGTCTATCTAAGTCCTGCCCTATCAGAAGGCCAAGGCAGATTCTTTATTAACCAATAAAAGCAACCCAAATACAGAAGGACTCTCCTACACCATTTCCCCTTTTTCTGTTTAAACAAAAAAGGCTTTAACTTTAACATAGTAAAATTACATAACAAAATTTATCAAGCAAGAATTACAGTTACAACCTATTTTATCTTTTATCATGACAAAGGAAAACTATA